>SZWC01008395.1:67628-113905 GCA_023375785.1 Penium margaritaceum | reverse complement strand
TCCCCTCAAGTTGCCCCATCTCTTCCCCTCCCTTCCTCTCTCACCACCCTTCCCTCATACATCTACCTCCCCCTTGTGTCTCGACCCTCCTGTCCACTCTCTTCCCTCGCACTTCATGTCATGCTCCCCTGTTGGGTATCTCCACCATCTCAAAAACCAAAAAAAAAAGAAAAACTCCACCACCCATCCCTCCATCCCAACTACCCCACACCTGCACAGGCACGAGGTCCTGAAGAGCAGCCGTGCTTTATGAAAGTGCAATGATACTGGATGCTTTGCAGTGTGGGTCTAGTCAAACGTTTCTCGTCTTTGTTGCCTCCAACGTCTTCGTCCTGCTGTCTGGCATCCCCCCCTCCCCCCCCCTTCCCCGGCCCCCCTCCTGCACCCCATCCCCGCACAGGCTGATATCGCAGTGCTGGGCCGGAGATCCCATGGAGCGGCCATGCTTCATGGAGGTGATAGAGCGGCTGGAGGACGTGGAGCGGAATCTGCTGCAGGGCAGCAGGGGACAGTGAGGGGCAGCAGAGGGGACAATGACGGGCAGCAGGGGACAGGGAGGGGCAGCTGGGAGCAGGGAACAACTCAGTGCAGCAACGGCTGCTAGTTCGTAGCGCACACGCCTCCACTAGATGGGCACGGAGGCGAGACTGCGTGCACGCGTGTGCGATGATAGCGCACGTGCAGACAGCCAGGGGTGAAGACGAGAAGCTGCGAGGACCTAGAGGTCCGATCCTTCCGCTTCTAACAGATTACGTATGGTATGGTGGGGTGTGGTGTGGTGTGGCGTGGTGTGGCGTGGTGTGGTGTGGTTTGAGCTGCCCGTTTGCTGTGCGAGAGCAGTGGTTGCATGCAAAGCAATGAGTCCCGGTCCCTGAGTGAGGCAGGAGGTGTTCCGATGTGGGATTGAGAAGGGACAGAGAGAGGAAGGTGTTACGGTGTGGTGATTAGGGAAGACGAGGAAGGGTAGCTCCGGGAGTGGACTTCAGTCGACTCAAGGCAACCCCCTCTTCCCTCTACTGCAGCGGTGATCGTGTGAAGCAGGCAATAGGTGGAGTTGACTGCAGGCCCTACGGAGAGGCCATGGGGGTGTGTGGATGGAGGTGGAGGTGGGTGCTGTTTTCCCTCTGACGCGTTTTGCAGACGTCTATGGACTGCCACTGCTGTGGAAGAGTCGAGGGGNGGCAGCAGAGGGGACAATGACGGGCAGCAGGGGACAGTGAGCGGCAGCAGAGGGGACAATGACGGGCAGCAGGGGACAGTGAGGGGCAGCTGGGAGCAGGGAACAACTCAGTGCAGCAACGGCTGCTAGTTCGTAGCGCACACGCCTCCACTAGATGGGCACGGAGGCGAGACTGCGTGCACGCGTGTGCGATGATAGCGCACGTGCAGACAGCCAGGGGTGAAGGCGAGAAGCTGCGAGGACCTAGAGGTCCGATCCTTCCGCTTCTAACAGATTACGTATGGTATGGTGGGGTGTGGTGTGGTGTGGCGTGGTGTGGTGTGGTGTGGTGTGGTGTGGTGTGGTGTGGTGTGGTGTGGCGTGGTGTGGCGTGGTGTGGTTTGGTGTGGTGTGGTGTGGTTTGAGCTGCCCGTTTGCTGTGCGAGAGCAGTGGTTGCATGCAGAGCAATGAGTCCCGGTCCCTGAGTGAGGCAGGAGGTGTTACGATGTGGGATTGAGAAGGGACAGAGAGAGGAAGGTGTTACGGTGTGGTGATTAGGGAAGACGAGGAAGGGTAGCTCCGGGAGTGGACTTCAGTCGACTCAAGGCAACCCCCTCTTCCCTCTACTGCAGCGGTGATCGTGTGAAGCAGGCAATAGGTGGAGTTGACTGCAGGCCCTACGGAGAGGCCATGGGGGTGTGTGGATGGAGGTGGAGGTGGGTGCTGTTTTCCCTCTGACGCGTTTTGCAGACGTCTATGGACTGCCACTGCTGTGGAAGAGTCGAGGGGTCGTGGAGGTGGAGGCGATGGAGTGGTGCTGGGGACTGTGAGGGCAGTGTACAGCTCGCCTTGAAGCGGCCAACGAGCTGCTGCAGGTGCGGAAGTTGCCACGCCACGGGCTCTCATGGTTTGGTGGTGGGTGGTGTCGGGCGGTGTGATGTAGTGTTGGCCGGTGGCTGCGCATGAGGGATGGACGAGGCAGAGCAGGGATGGGCTTGCGATGTAGTGGAGGAGAGGAAGAGTGGTGTGACCGGGAGGGCAGCACTGCAGTGCTTTTGTGCACACGTTAATGCAGCAGATAAGAAAAAAGCCGCACAAGCGGATAATGGTCAGGTTTGGTGCGGAGTTTAAAGCCCAACAGTTCCTGTCTGGCCGCATTCAGGCTTGAGGGCATGCACACCACTCATGTTTAGGGCACACCACTCATTGTTATGGCGAACGAATCAATGCAGCGTAGGAGAGCGCCAGCACAGCTTTATGACGAGTGCTACATTGTGTAGATAAGAATGTGATGCTAGAGACTCTATTACCAGCCTCCATGAAGGCAACAATACACCTATACATCTGGTACCTTTTACGGAGGAAGATGTAACTGCTTCAAGGGTAATTGAACCTGTGTTGTCTCACATGTGGAAGACTCTGGCCATTTAGGATTTTGTGCGCTTGTGGAGTGAGTAATGATGAACCCCCCAGTGACAGGTTCTAATCTGAACAGGTGATTTTCGCATGCCAGAGTGGCGCATGTGGCATGGGTGTAGCATGGGAGCATATCCCTTGTGTAGTGAGGGTGAGAGCACAAATCAGGTGCCTACAAGAAGGGACGAACATGTGAAGTAATGTGCTATGTGGCACTATCTCCTTGTGTCAAAGGCCAGGGGGACAGAGACGAACCGACTCCTTTGCAGAAAGGACACCACACGTGGCAAGAAGACTGCAACATCCAACTTGGTGCACACGTCTGAGTCAAAACGTAGATAGAAGCATGCATCAATTGCAACGATGTGGCACTGTAATAAAACACAACCATCTGTTTGGCGAATGTTTCGCCCATAAAGAAGCTTACATCTCATACATGTTTAGGAGACTGAGTGCTCTCGTTGCACCACAACTTTCTCGCACAAGATGGGAGCCACCGGTGGTAAAGTTCATGCACTTTGCCAGCAGCAATGCACACTCAGGCAGTGGCCTATGACCACATGATTTGTGTTGGTATTGGTGTTCAAGTGTTGACTCAACAATACACTATTCGTTGTGTTGGTTTGTGTGGCTTCCACCCGTCACGAGCAACGCTGATGGATTACCCATGGACCCCACGTTGGTGGTATAGGGTAGAGGAGAGCGTGACGACACGACGTGTCTCGGGAGTGTCTTGAGACTTCTCCAGCACCTACGACTGCGTCGGCAAAATGCAGTCAATGCGTTCTAGCAGCGTGGTTGGGTTGTTGGGAGCTAGGAGACTTTTCTTGGTGGGTTGAGACTCGCGCACCCGGTGGACTGTATCGGTGCGACGAGGAGACCCCGATGGCTGTATTAGTGCTTCCAATGTTGGGAACGCGTTTTGCGATGTCTGGACGCTGATTTTGAGTGTTCCTAGCATTGCTCGTATTCTCGGTGGTCGAGACCTGGGCACTCAAAGAGCTATTCCGGTGCCTCGAGGAGACCACCTTTGTTGTTCACGTGGTATTTGCAATGTGCTCTCTCCGCTGACTCGTTTGGGATCAGCAGGAGGCGAGTCCCTCGCCTCCCCTGCCGTCGCCTCTCCTGCCGTCGCCTCAATGAATGTCGCCGCCCCAGCAGCAACAGCATCTTTCGGTGCCCCCTCATCTAGCAAGAAGAGGAAGAAGGGCAAGAAGGGCAAAGGGACTCAACAGCAGACTAGCGGATCAGGTAGCGACAGCCTCGTCTGCCACAACTGTGGCCTGTCAGGACACGGGTGGTACACGTGTCCACTCCTGACCGACAGGCCTCGTGTCATCGCCAGCATGCGTCGCCAGCGCGAGCGCCGCCTTGCCACCAGTGCCATGACCATCGCTGCTCCCGTCACTTCCGCGCTCACATGCATAGCCGTCCGCACCCGCTGCTCCGTCCCTAGTGCTTCCCTTTCCCTTCTTGGACTTCGGCACCATCACACCGCAGTCGATCTACTCCGTCGGACTCTCCGCACGCGAGCGCCAGCTGGAGCAGTTCATCGCCTTCCGGCTCGGCCTTCCTCGCCCTCCTCCCTAGGGAAGTGCAAGTTGTGCAGTTGCTAGTTCCTTCCCGCCCTGCATGACAGAGTCGGTGCTACGATCATGTCTTGTATCTCCGTTCGTCCTGTCCTCTGTTGTGCACTGTCCTCTCGCTCCTCTTCGAGATGATGTCTCCTGGCTAGATGACTGGCACTCTTGGTTTGCACCTCCGTCCACTTCGTCAGCGTCGCTTGCCCATTGCCATGTGACTGTCATCGACCAAACTGCACCGATCCAGGATCCGTTCGAGACCTGGATCATCGACTCAGGGGCCATACATCACATGACGGCCTCGCGCGAGGCCTTTAGTGTTCACGGTCCCGTCACCGATGTCACCGGGGTTCAGACGGGACCTGGTCAGGTATTGCCCATTCGTGGTGTTGGCGTCGTTCGTTTCTGTGGTTCAGCAGGTGATGTCTTCTTGACTGATGTTTTCTTCGTCCCTGGCCTTAAGCTCAGCCTCCTGTCTGTCACCTCCCTTGATCGCATGAGCTTGAACATTCAGCATTCACGTGGTGTGGGCACTGTGTCATTGCGTCCGTCCGGTCGTGTCGTTCTGTATGCCACTGCCTGTGGCAACTTGTGGCATGTACCGTGCCTGTCCGCTCTCACCTCTGTCCCCTCCTTGTCGGCAGATACTGGCCACGTGTTCGTCACCAACTCCCTGTTTCCGCAGCACACGCATCTCCTGCATCGCTGCCTCTGTCACGTCCACTGTGCTGCTGTTGGCAGCATGCTTCACACACAACCGGCCAAGGGTCTTGACTTAGCCTCCTTTCCTCTGCCGTGTCCCACAAAGTGCATTGATTGCGCTCAAGGCAAGATGCACCGTTCCACCTACCCCCTCTCTGCCTCTCAAGCGTCCGCCCCGCTCGACCTCGTTCACTCTGATGTCATGGATCTCCTCCCGACAGAGTCAAACGACGAGCACGGTCGTTACATCCTAACCCTTACGGACGACTACTCTCGATATCGTTGGGTCTTCTGCATGAGGTAGAAGAGCGACGTCGCTCCCAGCATTTGGGACTGGCTTGTCCGCGTTGAACGCGAGTGTTGTGACCCTCTTCGCCGCTTTCGTTCTAATCGCGGGGTGCGTTTCTGGAGGAGGCCACACTCTTCCTCGCCTCCCGTGGTGTCCATCATGAGACGTCAGTGCCTTACACGCCAGCCTAGAATGGCGTCTCTGAGCGATAGAACCGCACCATTGCCGACGTCGTCCGCACCATGCGAGTCAAATCCGGCATCTCTGACGGCTTCTGCTTTGAGGCCATGACCTACCTGATGTGCGTCTTAAACGGGATTCCCTATGAACCCATTCCTTGTCAGTCCACACCATACGAGCACTAGTGTGGAGAACGTGCCGACTTGCGTCCGGCTCATGTCTGGGGTTGCGTAGCCATCATGTGGTTGCCTGCCCTTCACCAGGGTGGCAAGCTCTAGCCTTGCGGTCATCTGTGCACCTTCCTTGGTGTCTCACGTCAGTCAAAGGCATTTCGTTTTTGGGATCCCACCCGACACTGCATCGTCGAGTCCCGCGATGCCCTCTTCTTTGAGGACCTGTTTCCTTGCGACCTCGTTTGCTCCGGTGCGTCGATGTTCCTCCCGTTGTGTGGGGGAGTAGTGGGCCCGTCCGCCGTTCAACTGCGTCCGGGCGTTCCATCGACTGCGCCCGTGAGCCCACATTGGCCGGCTGCCCCGTCCGTGGCCGCCAGTCCCCTGCGGGCTGGCTTCCCCGACCATGTCCGCAAGCCCCTCAAGGCATGCTGCCCCGACCATGTCCGCCATTCCCTCAAGGCCGGCTGCCTTGTCTGTGTGTGTCAGCTCATCAGGGCCGGCTGCCCTGTCTGTGTCTGCCACCCTCTCAGGGCCTGTAGCCCCGTCCGTGTCTGCCAGCCCCTCAGGGCCGGCTGCCCCGCCTGTGTCCGCTAGCCCCTCAGGGCCGGCTGCTTCGTCCGTGTCCGCCAGCCCCTCAAGGCCGGTTGCCCCGTTTGCATCTGCCAGCCCCTCAGGGCCGGCTGTCCCGCCCGCGTTCGACAGCCCTTTACGCCCGTCTGTCCCATTTGTGTCTGTCAGCCCCTCAGGGCCAGTTGCTTCGTCCGTATCTGCCGACCCATCAGAGCCGGCTGCCCCATCTATATCGGTGCGCTACACACGTGTTCCAGGCAGGAGCCTCAAGCCCAGGCTGACAACTGGCACTCAGGCCACCTCCGCACGTCCTCTCACTTGTCACGACCCCCTGTCATTCCAAGAGGATTTTTGCCTCATGTCAGATCCACTCCCATGGTCTTGAGTGGGGACCCCGGCACCAAGGCACTCGGCTTGGCCACACTATCAATCATCACCGACCTACATCCAGGGTGAGCTCTGGGCTATGCCCTGCTCCATCAGGGACACCGGTACGCCGTTGGGACCATTCTCACGCGGATGCCACCAGGGGCACTGGACGTGAACGCCCTCACCGTCCGCCCCACTGAGCGATTAGAGGACCCAGCCACCCTATGTGAGGCTAGGGCGTCTCTCGAGGCCGCTCACTGGGAAGTTGCATGTGCCAACGAGCTAGCCGCCATTCGGCAACATCACGTCTATGAGCTCGTCTACCTTCCCCTGGGTCGCAAGGCCATCGGCGCCAAGTGGGTTCTCCGGCGAAAGTGGAAGCCAGACGGGTCTCTGGACAAGTACAAGGCCAGTCTCGCAGCCAAGGGTTTTGCTCATGTCCCTGGGATCGACTATGACCAGATCTTCGCCCCGGTCGGTCGGTTCTTCACGAGCTGGGTGTTGTTCAACCTGATTGTCCAGCATGGGTGGGAACTGCATCAAATGGATGTGAGCAACGCCTTCCTCCATGGCTCACTGGAGGGTGAGGAGCTCTACATGATGCAGCCTCCAGGCTTCAACGACGGATTTGGCAAGGTCTGGAAGCTACGGAAGGCCCTCTATGACTTGAAGTAGTCACTGCGCTGTTGGAACCAGGAGATCAGTCGTGCGCTTCTTAGTGGTGGCCTCCTTCGTAACTCTGCCGACACCGCGCTATTCATCAACCCGCAAGGTCAAACTCTCGTCGTTGTCTTGATCTATGTCGATAAACTCCTCATTGCATCACCGGATGCAGTTGCCATCCAGCGGGTCAAGGACATACTGCAGGCTGCCTACCAAGTGAAGGACCTCGGGCCAGCACGAGTCTTTCTGGGCATTGAGCTTGAGCATGATCGCTCCGCGGGCATACTGCATGTCCATCAAGCTGCCTATGTCCATACCCTGTCTGGGCGCTTTGCTGAGGACGTGCTCCTTGTGCTGAGAGCATCCTCACCCATGTCGCCCAATGGTCAGGCGATGCTCAAGAGTTCTGATCCAGCCGTGGTGGGGGAGCCAATAGACGTGATCACGTATTTGTGCGTCATCGGGTCACTGATATTCCTGACGACGACGACGCGCCTAGACATCGCATTCGCTGTCAACCTCCTGACTCAGTTCTCTCAGGAGCCGCGTCACCTCCACTTTGAGGCCGCGATCCGAGTACCACACTATGTTGTATCGACTCCACCGCGAGGTCTCATGTTTTGGTGACAGCCGTATGTTGTCACGGTGGGCTACACCGCAGTGACTGGGCCGGCAGTCCGGATGGTAAGAGTTGCACAGGCTAGATCCTTTTGATTGGCAGCACGGCGGTGTTTGGCGCAGTGGCAAGCAGGGGTGCATTGCACACAGTACTACTGAGTACATAGCCCTTGGTTCAAGCACATGTGAGAGCGTGTGGCTGCGTTGTCTGTTGTCCGAGTTGCGTCAGTCCGTCACATCCATCACATTGCATTATGACAATGAGAGTGCCATGGCCATCGCCGACAATGACGGCGTGTCTCACATTCGCACAAAGCACATCAATGTTGAGTATCACTATGTGCGTTTGTTGTTGCATGACGACAGTATCAGTATCGTGTGGGTTGAGACTGCACTGCAATTGGCTGACTTCTTGGCCAAGGCACTGAAGCGCAACTCATTCAAGAAGGCTCTGAGTTCAGTCGGCGTGCGTCCGTGAGTTGCAATCTTTGTCCTGACCTGTGTCTCTATGTGCCCTGGGGGAGTCCGTCTGTTGAATGTGATGCTGCCCGCCCATGTGCATTGCGCATATGAGTCATGGGGGAGTGTTGGTTTCACCGTATCTCTCATTGTGCTCTGTTCTGTCCTCCCAGAATGTGGACAACGGCGTGCAGATGACTGACGGCGAGACTTGACGCTGGTGGAGTGTTGTTTGGTGGAGCCGACGCACCCTGAGGCCTACAGGTAGTTCACTAGAGCCTCCTCCCTGCATCAACGTGCTGAGCTCCATCGGTAGCCCTCCTTGGCGGTCGAGCCGACGGCGGTGACTACCACCGTAGATGCTGTCTGCATGCGTGCAGTGCTGGATCTGACTGTGCCATTGCGTCTGCAGCGTCATGCTCTGCCTATGGCCCATGTTTCATGTTGCATGGCACTGTTTGGCACAATGGACCATCATTGGCACTGCCTGGGTTTGGGCAGCCATAAATATCGCTACTATTTGTCTAGCTCTTGCTGACTGCACGACTGCGTTCGCAGCGTCAGTATTATGGTATGATCCAGTTTTTAGGCAAAACGGACGACGCCCATGTTTTGGAATGTCGGCTGTATTAGGGCTCACCGAGAAAACCCTGCCTGCCAGAAGATAGGTCTAGGACTATTTTATGATTGGGTGGTTAGCTGAGTAACAAGCTCTATAGAGCTAGGGGGGAGCTAGAACTTGGAGGGGTCTCCCATTGCTGCTCATTCTTCACTCCATATCAGTTACTTCCAGTTTTCAGCTGCTTTATGGCCCCAACACTGGCAAGCGCATTTCTAAGTTACAAACCCAGAGCATCCACACTCTAGAGCAGCGGACTGAGGGGACAGCAGACTAAGCAACGAGCATGGAAGACCGCACGCTGCATCAACAACGCTGTTGCCACGATACGGAGTAAGAGCTTGTATGCCCAATGCATGACGGTACCCTGGGCAGCCATCACGACAAGAACGTCCTGGGAGTAGTGAACGAAGACGTCGGAGAAGGAGGCGGTGGCGCCGCGCTTGATGGTCAGGAGCGCGGAGCAAAGGGGTGACGCGTTGTCTCCGAGACGGCGTAAAAGATCCTCTGCGCGTTGCCAATAGGAGGTGACCATCTCGGTCTCCCCCATGCAAAGTGTGTTGAACTCCCGGAGCAGACGGCTGGTCTCAGCATCACTGCACAGGCGATGAGGGCGCGTGAGTACGTGCCAGGCTACTGCAGGGTGAGGGAGCGTGCCAATGGTGGGGTCATCAAGGAAGGGCTGAAGGGCAAGGCGTGTGACTGGAGGGGCGATAGGGATGAGACCACGCATACCGCGACTGGCGTCACAGACCTGGTCGGCCTGGGTGGACTTGAAGGGCAGGACATAGTAAGGCCACAGGCTTTCACCCTGTGCCCAGATCTGGAAGCTGAGTTCCCAGCTCCGGAACTGGTCGCCAGCCTGAAATAGCGGCGGTGGGGTTACAAAGTCCTCTGGCCTGCGGCCGGCACCCAGAGTGGGGCCTAGGACTGACGTCACCGTTTGTTGTTGGCGTAGGGTGTGTTGTTGTGCCAAGTATTGCATGGCAAAGGAAATCGCAAGGCTCGCGTATCTTGGTGGAGTGAACGACACTTGCTGACATTAGTGCAGTTGCTGCAGCAGCAGCTACTGCTATAGTGGTGGTGGCGGCTAATGCTGTTGCGGCTGCTGATGTTGTTGTTGCGGTGGCCGCTACTGATGCTACTGCTGCGACTGCTGCAATAACGAGGGTGGCGGTAGTTGTAGTACCGCTAGCTTTTGTGTCAGCGTTGCGAGCTATTGGCGCAAAGCGACAAGCGCATCTATCGAGTGAGAATGACCGACAACCGAGCTTGTAGGGTGTTGGCGCTACTGCTATTGCTGTTGCTTCTACTGCTAATTCTCCTGCTACTACTACTGCTGATGCTGTTGCTGCTGTTGCTGCTACTGTTGCTACTACGGCTACTACGGCTACTACTGCTGGTGCTGTTGCTGCTACTACTGTTGCTATTGTAGCTGCTTCAAGTACTATAGGAAAGGGGGACTAGGCCCCCCCCCAATAGAGGAGGACCCCTCCCCACTGGGGCTAGTGACCATGTTTGTTGCCCCCTTTGTTCCATCCTCCTTTGTGTTTTTTTTATGCTGCTGACGTGAGCAGTATCGTCAGCAGTAATGTCAGCCTCAGATGGTTGACTTCAGCGGGTGCTGCTAGGTTATCTACATAGTTGTTCTTTTTATGACGTCAGTAGTGACGTCAATAATGATGTCAACTGAAACGTTGCTGATGTCAGCAGTGGATGTGGCTGAAGCCGCTACTATGTCAGCGACAGGATGTCAGCTGGTATTGCTACAGTAGCAACTGCTGCTACTGCTACTACTATAGCCAGTTTGCTGTTGCAGCTACTTTTGCTGATGCTGTTGCCGACGTGACTGCGGCTGTTGTTGCTGTTGCTGCTGCGATTGCGGGTGCTGTTGTTGCTAGGCTGTTACGTGCTACTGCGGCTGCTGTGGCTGCTGAAGCGGCAGTGATGGCAGTAGCAATAGCTGCAAAAGCACCTGTGGAGTGGGGGAATCTTTTTTTCCCCTTTTTTTTCTACTTGGTTGCACAGCGAGCTCCCTGCTTGCTGCGAGCCCCGAGGAGCGAGGAGCGAGCTTGCTGCTCACTGCCCGCTGCTTGTTGCGGTCCGCGAGCAGCAAGCTCGCTGCTCGCGGCTTGCATCTCACTGCGGTGAGCAGGCTACGAATAGCTGCAGTTACACCCGCTGCTATTGCGAGTTGCAACTGTTGCTATAGCGGGCTGCGGCTGGCTGTTGCTATAGCTGCTGCTCCTACTTACTGCAGGCTACAGCTGGCTTCTGCTCGCTGCTGCTGCTGCTCCAGCCGGCCTCTATTTCTACTTGCCACTGTCAGCTGCTCGCTGTTGCTACTGCTCCCGCCGACTTCCACTGCTGCTTGTTGTTGCTATGTCCTGCTACTGTTGCAAGCCGCTGTGGGCTGTTGCTACTGCAAGCTGTTGCAAGCTGCTGTTACTACCGGCTGTTGCTGCTCAGCACAGTTTTTGCTACCTGCTGCTGCCACTACTCATTGTTGCTTCAAGCTGCTGCCGTTGTCGCTACTTGCAGCACGATCACACCTAGTCAACGTGTGTCGTTGTCGCGATGCCTGACGTCCTTGGCCGCTCACCTCCTCGCGTCACGCGTGGGGGTCAGTGCTGCCGAAACCTGTTTGGCAGCATTTCCTCAAACCCAGAGGCCATGGGGAAAATTCTGATGCCGCCACCAGGTTGGTCAATGCCACCGGAAAAACTCCAGTAGCATTTCCCCTACACTGGCACGTATGGGGGTCCGGCGGCATTGTCTGGCACCTATATGCCAGTCTTCTGCAACTGCTGCTACGCTCAGGCTCTGATACCAAGCTGGAAACACGATGCAGCAGGTTGGGGCACTAGCATTGTTGATGTAGGATGCGGGCTTCCACGCTCGTTGCTTAGTTTGTTGCCCCCTTAGTCCGCTCCTCTAGAGTCAGGATGCTCTGGGTTTGTTACTCAGAAATGCGCGTGCCAGTGTTAGCGCCATAGAGCAGCTAAAAACAGGAAGTAACTGATTAGGAGTGAAGAATGAGCAACAATGGGAGACCCCTCCAAGTTCTAGATCCCCCCCCCAACTCTGTACAGCTTGTTACTCAGCTAACCACCTGATCAGATAATTGTTGTAGACCTATTTTCTGGCAGGCAAGGTTTTCTCAGTGAGCCTTGCCAAACGCCTGACAGCCCAAAACCCGGGCGTCCTCCTTTTTGCCTGAAAGTGGACCATACCATATTATTGACGCTGGAAACGCTGTCGTGCGGTATGAACCAGCTGGAAGAATAGTAACAAAGAGTTATGGCTGCCCGAACCCAGGCAGTGCCTACGATGGTCCATTTTGCCAAACAGTGCCACGCAACATGAAACATGGACCCTAGGCAGAGCATAACGCTGTAGACGTAATAACACAGTCGGATCGAGTGCTACGCGCATGCAGACTTCCTCTACGCTGGTAGTGACCGCCGGCGGCTTGCCGTTGTTGGTATGTGTCCCACAAATCTGTTGTGACCTCTGGCCTCGCTGTACACTCACCGCACTGACGCAGGTGATTGATGCTGGAGTGACACTGGCGCTGACATCACCACTCGTGTGGTGCCGGCTCGTGATTATGCACATGCCGACCATCCAGGCCACACACAGGACTTGCGTCAGAGTTACCTCTAACACATGCCTCCATAACCTGTTTCATCATTGACACTAGGATTCCTAGTGTAACTGGGATGCATGTCCAGGTTTGATTTCCGGTTTTTGACAGGTTACATGCGTGCAGGTTATTGAGTGGTTGAGATCCGGGTTCAGGTTTCACGTGGCGTGGGTGCGAGCGAGACTAGGCTCGCCGTCCGCCCGCTCGTCACCCCGCTGCCCGTTGCTTGCTCGCACCTAACCCCTCTGTAGCTCATGACTCACCACTTGTTCCTCGTTCCTTGAACTAAACCTGATTCATGGCTTCCTGCCTCTCTTGGTGCTCCATGCGTCTGTGTCTCACTCTCCCTCACACACACTAGTCTCGACTTCCCACTGGTATCAGAGCTGTGCGAGGGAAGGAGCCACGCTTGCCAGTAAGCAAGGAATTCGGGTCGTGGGGTGATAGTTTGCCGCCGCTACCAAGCTTTTGCCGCCCTTTCGTGTCACTGGCTGCAATCTCGCAGCCGACGCCCTCCTCTGGCCCCTACCCTTCTCACGAGTACGCGAGCACCCTCCTTTGCAGCCACTTCTTCATAGCGGCAGCTGCCACTAGCGCATTCTGCGCCAGTTTGCGCCAGCAATCACCAATCCCGCCCACCGCGACATCTCCCCTGTCAACTGCGTAGCAGGAACTACACGGTGCCAACGGGAACAACCGCAACAGTTGCTGCTTCGGCGGCTGAGGGCTGTAGCTTACGAGTGACTGCAGCCGCACTTGCCACCAACCGCCGCAACAGCAGCGTCAGCAGCAAGAGTAGCAGCAACGACCGTTCCCATAGGGTTGCCACTGCAGCCACACCCGGCCATCTACACCCGCAATCAACCTCTGCGGATGCGGCAACGGCAGCAGCAGCAGCGGCACTAGCCTCAAGGTTGCAGCACCAGCCACAGTCCGCCACACCCGCCACCACCTACTACAGCGTACACAGCTACAGCGATAGCGACTGCAATAGCAGTCCAGAGCAATGGCTGTGTAGGGGCTAGTCCTGCGGCCACGTCGCAGTATTGGCCCCTACACAGCCATAGCTCTGACTGTGGCTACATTGACGTCCGCTGCTAGCGTAGCTGCAACGTCAACAACCCCTACCGCTGCACCCTCAGATCTAGCAATAGCGTCAGCACCGTTGGCAGCACTCGCATCAGCAGTGCTAGCCGCAGCCACTTCGATCTGGGCAGTGGCAGTCTTGTGGTGGTGGTGCTCCGGCCGCAACCGCACCCGCACCCATCGTAGCATACACAGCTGCAACAGCAGCAACTACTCCGGCAAGAGCAAGGGCGGTGGTGGTGCTCTGGCAGATACGCTGACGCAGCGTGACTTCTTCGTTCCGCTGACCCTTGGAGTGGATTGCGAGGGGAGGACGGGGCATCTCCATCCACATTGTCGCAGAGGGATGAGCGGCGACTGGGCGCCCAAGGCTGCCTCAGCACCGTGTGCGCATGCGATTTGCCAACGTCCGGTAAGCGTCTCTCCCCCCTTTTCTCCCGGGGGGGGACCCACAGCCATAGGAGTTGCCGGAGCTGAGCGTCGTTGCCCAACTCTCCATAGCATTTGCGTAGGACGCATTTAGTCTTTTGAGCACGTTGATGCGAACATCGTCCGTTGTCATAGACCCTAATGCAGCTACGACCGCTACCTTTGCAACAGCTGCTAGAGCTGCACGTGCACGTGCTACTACATCTGTTGGACGCGTAACAGAGGCCTACACCGAGGCAGCCATCGTTGTTGGCTCCATTGCTGCGGCAGCCGCAGACATAGGCACGCAGGTCTCTGCTACAGCGTCTGCTGTTGCATCCGCAACTGCATCTGCTACTACAACAACTGCATCCTCCATCCGTGCTACTACCACAGCAGCTATCACTGCCACCGCATCGGCTTCATCTGCACCACACCATCTCGTCACAGCGACCACCTCCATCTCGCCGCATTCACTACCCTAGGTGTAGCCTTCGTCACCGGGACTTTTGCCCTGGTGGTTCCAGCTGCGTCTACAATTGCTGTCCCCTCCTCTGCCACTGCAGCTGCTGTTCCTCCTCTCCTTAGGTTCCTCTGCAACCCATCTCCTTCCTTGGCATCTTCACCTGCCCCTTTCTCTTTGCAGTGCGTGTCTGCTCTCTGCCGTTTTCTCTCTTGTGGTGGCTTGCATTGTCTGACTCGGGGTGGGCCGTCTTGCAGCTCTCACTCCACTCGTCCAAGACACCCCATTTTCCCCATGCCCACTGGGGCTGGGGAAACTCTGCCAAAATCTGTCCGTCACAGCCCCACGGTCGTCACCATGCCTGGTGACGACGTGTCAATCATCGCATCCCTTCAGCGTCAGCTAACCCTAGTTCGCGAGGCTCAGCAAGAGGCTGAATATCGCCTTAAGCTTGCAGAGGAAAATTGTGCCGCATTCGCTGATGAGGTCGCGGCTATAGTGTTGCGTCGCTTGCCCGCTGCGTCTGTCGTCCCACTTGTTGGCTCCAATGCTAACGCGTCTTCCACGCAGTCTGGCTCTAGCACCTCTGCTGCTGTGCACTCCGGCACTCCTGTTGCTGCCCTCTCCTCTCTTGCGCCGCACCAGCACGACTTCTTCTCTCAGCCGCCTACCCTCTCCCCTGGTCTTGCCTTCTCTTCCTGGGAGGTGCGCTTCAGCGCATGGGCTGAGGGGGAACAATTTTTGGAGTTCTACTCTCCGGCTGTCCCTCCCTTTGTACCTGCTGCCTATGAATCCGTCCGCGCTGTCCGCGCTCTCATTGCCGCTACCCCTGAATTGCTCATTGATGATGTGGGCACCTTCAATGCTGACCCTGCTATCCAGCGCCTTGCTAACCCCATTGGCGCATATGCCATGCTGCGTCGTCGTACCACTATCACTGGCCAAGCCGCCTGAAGTGCACTTACAGTCCAATTCAACACGTTCCTCATGCGTATTGATGAGACCGCCGATGCCTTGGGCTCAGGGTCTCAAGCTCCTTTGTGAGCTTGGCGACGTCGCACTTGGCCAGCTCTCTGCCATTTTGACCATGGTCAACGGCCTTATTCCCGAGCTGTCCGACCTCCTTTGCGACATCAACGCTGATGAGCTGCAATGCCTTGCCTCGCAGCCAGTCCCTCCCAAGTCGGCGCATGGGGTTGGCGCCCTTTAGGACTTCATGTCTGAGCGCCTTGCTGCTTGGTGGACTAGTATGCAAAACAAGCGTCTCCATCGCTCTGCCGTCACGGGTGTTGCTGCACTCACCACTACTGTTACACCCTCCTCCTCTACTGCATCTTCCTCTGCCCTTGCCTCTTCTGCCTCATCCTCTACTGCCTCTGCCCTCGCTTCCCAAGGTCATGGGAAGGGTAAGGGGAAGGGTAAGGGCAAGGGCAAGGACAAGGGTGCTGCTACTTCTTCATGTGTTCCGGGCACAGTCGACTGTTGGAACTGTGGCCTTGCTGAGCACTCTGCTCGTACTTACCCAGCTCCCCCGGATGATCTCCGCCTCGCCCGGGCCATGCGAGCTCACTGGGCTCGCACCTCCGGCTCCTCCTCTTCTCTCGCACCCTCCAGCTCCAGTGTTCCATCGCGCGCCTTCACCCCTCTCCCAGCTCATGCTCACGCCACCTCTGGTGTGCCTTCCCCTCCGCCGTCTGGTCCCTACCCCCTGCTGGTCCCTACCCCTGTGGTTGGCCACCTCCTTACGGTGCCCTTACGTATGCTGGTTCCCCGTCATCTGCTTACACGGCTCCACCGTGGTTCCCTCCATCCACCGGAGCGTCTACTTCAGCTCCATCGGCGTCTGTTGCGAGTGATCGCGGTGATCGGGAGCGCGACATGGAGGAGTCTCACCTGCAGCTTCTGTGCCTTCGCGATTAGGGAGGTGAGGGTATTGCACCGCTGGCCGGAGGTCTTGCGTGTCAAACTGACAGTGTCCTCCGTGGGGATCCCCCAGGTCACATCCTGGGTGCCTTGTGTACGTCTGTCCCGTGGATTGAGCGTTGGCAGTCGGACTTTCTCCCTCGTTGTCTCTCTCTTTGTGCCTCGACTGCCTCCTCCGTTGGCACTATTGCGACGTCCAGCATCCTGTCCCCTGTGCGTGTGTCCAGTGGTCTCTGGGTCCTCGACTCCGGTGCAACCCACCACATGACGTCCGTGCGTTCATCGTTTGTCTCGTTGGGTCCAGTAGGTTCTGTCCACTTTGTCCGTACTGGGTCCGGTTAGTTGCTGTCGGTTCAGGGGGTGGGTGTCGTGCACTTTGTTGGACCCAGTGGTGCCCTCATCTTGTATGACGTTCTGTACGTGCCTTCACTAGAACTCAGCCTGATGTCTGCGCCATCCCTGGATGATCGAGGTATGGACTTCACTGCTAGTCGTGGTGTTGGCACTGTCTGTCTTCGTACCCCTCATCGTGTTGTTCTCCGTGGCATGCAGTGTGGCAAACTCTATTGTGTTCCCTTGTACGCTCCCTCTGCTCCTCCCATTGGTGTTGCTCTTGCTCATGTCGCACCCTCTCTCGCTCCTGACCTCATCCGTCTCTTGCATCGTCGCCTTGGTCATGTCCACACTGATGCCATTCATAGCATGCTTCATCTCCAGCCTGCTCTTGGCCTCTCGCCCTCTACCTTCCCTGCCCCTTGTCCTGCTGATTGTCATGACTGCGCGCAGGGGAAAATGCATCGCTCTCCTTTCTCTCCTTTTGAATCTCACTCCTCACATCCCCTTGATCGTGTTCATGCCGACGTCATGGGGCCCCTGCCCCATGACCTCCTTGGTGATGTTGGTCGTTATGTCTTGTGCCTTACCGATGACTTTTCACGCTTTTGTTGGGTTTTCACCCTTTGACAAAAAAACGATGTTTGTTCCATCATTGAGTCGTGGCTTTTAGGCTGAGCGTGCCTGTCAACGGTCATTGCGTGCCTTTTGTAGTGACCGTGGCGGTGAATTCTTTGGTCCCACCGCCTACCTTCTCGGGTCTCGTGGGGTGTGTCTGGAGACTTCCGCTCCATACAAAACAAAACGGTGTATCTGAGCGTTGGAACCGGATACTTGCCAACGGTGTCCGCACGCTTTTGTCTGAATCCGGTCTGCCTTCACTCGTTGCGTTTGAGGCAATGTGCTACATGACATGGGTGTGGAATCGTGTTCCCCACGGCCCCTTGTCCCGCACTGTCACCCCCTTTGAGCGTTGGCACGGTCACAAAGCCGATCTTCTTTTGGCTCGGGTCTGGGGTTGTATTGCTTCTGTTTGGCTTCCGGAAGACATGCGTGACGGGAAATCGTCCCCTCGCGGTCGTCTCTGTCCTTTTCTCGGGGTCTCCGTGCAGTCCAAAGCCTGGCGGTTCTGGGACCCTGTCCGCCACCGTGTCGTTGATTCGTGCGACGCTCTGTTCTTTGAGTCGGTCTTCCTCCGGGATCTCAGTCGCCTATCTCCCAAATCCTCTCCCCTCCCTCTCTCTCGGCTGAGGGGGGAAGTCGGTCCTGCCGGCCCAGTAATCCCTGTTGCCGCACTGCAGCTCTCACCCTCGTCTTAGTCCTCGTCGTCTGGACTTGTCCCTACCTTCTCCACGTCCTCGTCCTCTGACGTCTCTTCCAACCCCTCTGACATACCATCCTCTCCGGTCACCGACTCTGCCCAGTCTGCCTCATCTCCCGCTGTCCCGTCCAGCCCGGTCACACCTCCCAGCGTCCCTTTACCGGCAGCCTCTCCCGTCCGGGTGTCTGACCCGCCGCCGTACGTCCCTATGGGCTCTGCTCCTGTCTCCCCCTTCGTCCGAGGTGGGCATCTTCGTGCCTTCCCCAACCGCTCTAGCACCTCCACGACCTTGGCACACCCTCCTCAGTTGCAGCCTACACCCTCGCCTGCTCTCCCCACCGGCATGGACGCACTGAGCCTGGCTATTGGGATCGTCCATCCCGGTTCCGTCCTCGGCTATACGCTACTTGCCTCAGAGCATGAGCAGGCCTTGGAAGCTGCTGTCTTGAGCAGCATCGCCGAGTGTCACAACACGTTGGCCACCACTACCTTGCCGCCTGAGCCGGTCACAGTGCGTCAAGCCCGCACGGCCTCTGACGCCCAGCAGTGGGAGGCTACCATGCGTGCCAAGCTCAACGCCCTTGATGAGCATGCGGTCTATGGGCATGCCGATGTACCGCCTGGACGCAGAGTCATCGATGCTCGATGGGTATTTCGGCGTAAGTACAGGCCCAACGGTGCCCTCGACAAATACAAGGCACGCCTCACGGCAAAGGGGTTTTCCTAGGTCCCCGAGGTCGACTTCGACGAGACATTTGCACCAGTAGGTCGGTATACCACTGCCAGAGCCCTGTTGAGTCTTGTCGCTCATCATGACTGGGAGTTGGAGCAGATGGATGTGAACAACGCGTTCCTCCACGGGCAGTTGGATGAGGATATCTACATGGTCCAGCCTCCTGGCTTCTCTAATGGAACTGACCGACTCTGGCGGCTACGAAAGGCTCTTTATGGCTTGAAGCAGTCGCCTCGGTGCTAGAACCAAGAGATCACGTCCACTCTTGAGAAAGGCGGTTACAGACGCTCTACGGTGGATCCTACACTCTTTGTGAGTCTGTCCTCTGCCCCGTTTGTTGCTGTTCTCGTCTACGTGGACGACTTGCTGATAGCGTCGCCTAGTCAGGCTGCTGTCAAGGCAGTAAAGACGCTCTTACAGTCTGCGTACAAAATGAAAGACTTGGGACGTGCACGCGTCTTCTTGGGCATGGAGATTGAGCGAGATCGTTCTCGTCGGACACTCCATGTTCACCAGGCTGCATACGTCCGCAGCCTCGGGGAGCGCTTCGCCTCACTACTAGAGTGCACACCCACTGCATCTACGCCCATGACCAAAGCGGGTCAGAGGCTGTTGAAGACACTGGATGTGTCCAAGCCGGGGGAGACAGTCAATGTGACGAACTATCTTCGTGTCATCGGGTCACTAATGTACCTGGCAACCACGACCAGGAGAGATGTTGCATTCTCAGTGAACTTCCTATCTCACTTCTCCCAAGCTCCTCGAGCCCAACACATGGAGGATGCACTACGTGTTGTCAGGTATTCCCTTTCCACTTCCCGCACCGGTCTGTGCTATCGTGCACAGCCATCACTTGTCGTGGATGGATATACTGACAGCGACTGGGCACATGACGCTGATGCATGCAACCGTATCGGTTATGTCTTTCTCGTTGGAGGGACCGCTGTGTCGTGGAAGAGTGGTAAGCAGGATTGCGTGGCACGCAACTCCAGTGAGGCTGAGTATGTTGCTCTAGGTGCAGGAACTTGCTAGAGTGTATGGCTACGTCCCTTGCTGCAACAAATATGTGTCCCAATCCGCTGAATCACGTTGCGGTGTGACAACCAAAGCACCAAGGCAATTACTTAACACGATGGCATGCATCACACACGCACAAAGCACATCAATGTGGAGCATCATTTTGTGCGTAAGCGTATTGGTGCATGTGATGTCCGTGTCATCTGGGTCGATACACGGCAGCAGCGAGCTGATTTCTTGATGAAAGCACTCAGCAATAACGTCTTCAAGGCAGCTTACCATGCTGTTGGGTTATTGTGTCCACGTGGTGATCCTGGGTGAATGTTTGTTCCCAGTGCGTGTACAGTCTTGTGTCACTCCTTGTGACACTTGTTTGTGTTTGTGAGCTTTTATCGCTGTGCGTCGGCTGTGGGTCATGGGGGAGTGTTGGTATGTGTCCCACATATCTGTTGTGACCTCTCACCTTGCTGCACACTCATTGCACTGACGCAGGTGATTGATGCTGGAGTGATACTGGCGCTGACATCACCACTCGTGTGGTGCCGGCTCGTGATTATGCACATGCCGACCATCCAAAGCTACACTCACAGGACGTGCGTCAGAGTTACCTCTAGCACGTGCCTCCATAACCTGTTTTATCCTTGACACTAGGATTCCTAGTGTGACTGGGATGCATGTCCGGGTTTGTTTTCCGGTTTTTGACAGGTTGCATGCGTGCAGGTTATTGAGTGGTTGAGATCCGGGTTCAGGTTTCATGTGGCATGGGTGCGAGCGAGGCTGGGCTCGCCGTCCGCCCGCTCGTCACCCCGCTGCCTGCTCCTTGCTCGCACCTAACCCCTCTCTAGCTCGTGACTCGCCACTTGTTCCTCGTTCCTTGAACTAAACCTGATTCATGGCTTCCTGCCTCTCTTGGTGCTCTGTGCGCCTATGTCTCACAATTCCTCACACACACTAGTCTCGACTTCCCACAGAAGTCAGGCCTGCCTATGGACCTGAGCACGTTGACGCAGGGAGGAGGTTCCAGCGAACTGCGTGTAGGCCTCAGCGTGCGTAGGCTTCACCGGACGACACTCTAGCAGCGTCAAATCTCGCAGTCATCTGCATGCCGATGTACACAAGCTGGGAGGACAAAACAGAGCACAATGAGAGATGTGGAAAACCAACAATGGGGGAGTGTTGAGTATGTGTCAGTGCCATACACTGGCCGCTGGCCTTGTTGTACACTCACCTCACCGATGTTGGTTACCATCCGGACTGGGAAAGCACTACACCCTGCGTTATAGTGACGACATGGCGACACAATGGGCTACTCCCTTTGACCAAGTGGACTAAGGGGATCCACCAGCCATGCTCTTGTGCTACATCAACATTCATGTGCCTCGTACTTTTGTGCGCTCTTGTTACAAATCTGAGCCGGATACTTACCCAAACCTAATCTGCTGGTTTGGTACACTGTGATGCATTTGACAAGTTTTTCCCACATGGAGTAGATAGGTGGTCCGAATCCACCACACTGTTGTGATGTGAGCTGTTTCCGTCCGTTTGTACAGCTTACTGTGACCACTTGGCCGTGTCCATGCTCGTGCAGATCCCTGATGCGGACCCAGCTGGCGCCGGAGCACTGATGGTTGGTGGATTCACCCGCCAGCAGCCACCAGGCGGCTGCCATTACGTCCCGGGTGCTTGCTGGGGTACTCTGCATTTTTTCGGCAGACGCTAGAGTTTCTCGGTGGACAGGCTTTTGAGGCCGATTTGCATGTTTTGCATTGTCCTTCCATAGATTAATGCCGGACTTGTGCGTGTGACCAGTCATAGCGTCCGGCTCAAGATTCTGCACGTCTAGGTTTAGACGGCGCAGCATTCTGACATGTGTGCGCAGAGTTACGGCCAAAACAGTGGTTTTGGGCCGGTTTCAGGACAGCTCTTGAGCCGCCGCGTGCGACACCCACTGTGCGCCGCGGCAGGTATTTATGCCTTGGTCCTGTCATTTGTTCTCTCTCTCTGCAAATGCTTATGAAGCATTCCGACACTTTGCCTTGTGTCCCCTAGCCAAACCCTTGCCGTTTCGTGCACGAATTGTGGCTGTCGTCACCGTCCGATTAGGCACTGACGCCTGGTCAATGGGAGTGTGGCTAGGAAGCTTCTATGCATCTTCTTATGGTATCAGAGCAACAAGCCAGAGCTTGTTGTGCTGCACAGTAGAGATGCAGCAATCGCAGCAGCAGTGAGCAGTAGCAGCGACAACAGTACACAGCAGCAGCGACAGGTCCTTGGAGGACCCACCAACCTGCGCCATTGCAAGGCGTAGGCCGCAACACCTGCGTGACGGAGGAGTCGTGCAGGAGGGGTGCAGCAGTGTAGCAGCACGCCAGCGCAACAGCGCCATAGCAGCTGTCCAGCAGCACAGCAACAGTGCTGGCAGCTCTGACCACAGCAGCAGCAGCAGCAGCAACATCGGCGGCGGCATCAGAAACATCAGCAACAGTAGCCGCCAAAGTGGCTTGAGGCCGTTGCCGTCAAGCTCGATGGCAGCAGCAGCAGCAGCAACAACAGCAGCGTGTGCCACCGCTGCCCCTGTCCGTGCAACTTCCTAGAAGCCACACGGACGTGGAGGAGCTGCAGACGAAAATCGCGTCAGCCACCACCTCCCCGTCGGCACGAGCTTGCCCTGGCTTCAAACGAACGCCGTTTTTAGCGTTTGAGGGTGTGTTGGAAAGCTCTTCTCTCAAGCTCTCTAGAGCTACTATTCACGCTCAGTTTCGTGCTCTGTCGCCACCAGCAAAGACTGAAGTGCAATGTAGATTTGCTTTCTGCTGAAATTCGGGCAGAACAGGGAAAAGTGACGTTTTGCCACTTTTTTAAACCTTTTGCGACCGAAAATTTCACCACCATCTTCAGCACATTCAGGAGCCTCTGTGGTCCGAATTTCGCTTGATTTGGACAACCTTCAATTTTTAGTGCTGAAATTTTTAGATTTCAGCACTCAGCCAAACTTTTGGCCGGACAGTCAAAACTTGCCAGCGTCTCAAATCCTCGAGAAACGCTGTCACTGTCTTGTTTAGAGCATTTTTTATGCTCGACCTCATACTGAGCAGCGCGATGGCGCCGGTCCGTGACAAGGACAAAGGACCCGCTAATCCCTCTTCCTCCTCTTCGGGCGTTGTGAGCCCGCGGTCACAGTCTCGCATGATCGATGAGCTTCGTCGGTCGCAGGACGAGATGCGCCAGCAGCAGCAGAGGCAGTCCGACGCGTTGCAGGAGATCACGGAGTTACGGCGGGGTCGTTCGATGGCATCACAGCAGCCCCCTCGAGAGTCTACTGGAGCTGCACCATCCGCTCAGCAGTCTACACCCTACACAGTGCCGCGGTCTTAGCATCGATCATCACAGGTGGACACCTGGGACGAGGAGGAGATTGAGGATGACTCACGCGAGCACGAGATTTGTGTGTTTGAGGAGCGCATCCGTGAGTTCCGTCTGGGATCACAGCCTCCCACTCCACCACCTTCTCGCCGTCAGGATCAGACACGTCGTTCAACAGCGTTCACCTTTGGTGGTGTTTCCCTCACTGGTGGGCTCTCCATACCCCGCCCACCATCTCCTGAGCCTGAGGTCGCCCTCCCCACGGAGCGGCGACCGAAGGACTTTGAGACACCTCCACCCCGTTACGATAGTGACGAGGGCTTCGATTGCTGGGAGGCCCTGTTTCAGGTGGGGGCCGATTCAGAGGGTGTGTGGCCGTACTACCACTGCGAGTACCAGACCCGCGACGCTCACCAGGCCCAGATAGCAGCGAGAGCGATGCGGGGTCTCCTCTATGCCATGCCACGAGAGACTGTGGTCGACTTTTGTCCTTTCCTCGGTCAGACCGGGACCGGGATTGGAGCACATCCGCGTCAGGGCTGGGAGCTGGCCCTGACACTTCTCGTTGCGGAGACCCATGCCACAAGGGCGGCCCGACTACGTGAGTTTCACTCCCTCCGCCAGGGCCCCACCGAGCCCGTAGCTGACTACCGGAGGCGCGCAATGCGCCTTTACATGCGCCTTGGGACCAGTGGCGGGACACAGTTGTGGACGCTCGACACCATCATGATGGGAGCGCATTTGGACCACGTGAAGCTCTTTACAGGCTTCGATTGTGTGGCTCTCTCTGAGCTGTCAGAGTCACTACAGCTGCTTCCTTCGGCCCATTGCTATTTCATCCCGGCCACACCGGCTCATGAGGCTGCCGTTGCTCATCAGTAGATTCCACTGGTTGTAGTAGTGACTGCGACGCCCCCTGCGCCTCTGTCCCTCCTCACCAGTCCCACCTCGACCGCCTCCTCCTCCTCCTCCTCCTCTACTCTGAGCAGCCACACTCAGGGCATTGCAGCGGCCGCAAAGGGAAAGAAGGGGAAGAAGCGACGCGGAAAGGGACAGCAGCAGTAGCAGCAGCAGCCGGCGAGTAGTGGCAGTGGACGTTCTGTCCATTGCTACAACTGTGGAGGCGCTCACTGCTACATAGAGTGTGAGCACCCATTTGACTGGACTCGGATCATGCGCGGCCTACAGGTGGCGAACGCACAGCGGACTTCCTTGGGCGACACACGGACTGGGCGCGCTGCGACCACGAGTGTTGCAGACGCACCCGTTTCATCAGGCGGCAGCAGTGAGGTGGACTCTCGGGATTGCACGATTGCAGAGCTTTGTCAGCTGTTGGCGCTTTGTACTCATGGAGGTGCGAGTGTATTGTCACAGCCGAGTGGTCCCGACACAGCTTGTCTTACTGCGTCTGTTGCTCGTGATGATGCTTGTGGTGGAGCTATGGTGGCTTGCGATGAGGATGGACCCGACAGTATCGACTGGCTTGCCGAGTCACAGATCCGTGTTGTCCGTCGTTGTTCCGAGTCCTCTGCCGAGCGCCCAACAAAGGCAAAGTGTTCTGAGGCACGTTGCTCAGTGTCGACGACTGGTCGTGAGCCGAGTGGCACGTGGATTATTGACTCTAGGGCCACTCATCACATGACCTGTCGTCGCAATGACTTCGTTGTGCTGGGTCCCGTTGCGTTTGTTCGGTCTGTTCGCACAGGGTCTGGTCAGTCGTTGCCTGTATAGGGAGTTGGGGTTGTGCGGTTCGATGGTCCGTCTGGCCCCTTGTACATTTCTGATGTGCTCTTTGTCCCTGCTCTTGAGCTCAGCCTACTCTCTGTTCGTGCATGCACCAGGATGGGCCTCACTGTTGAGCACTCTGCTGACTCTGGCACAGTGACTGCTCTTGACACACGTGCCGTTGTGCTTCGTGCCTCTATTGTTGATGACCTGTATCGTGTGTCTCATTGCACTGCCTCTGCTTCTCCTTCCCCTCCCCCTTCTGCGCAAGTGTTTGTCACTGGTGTTCTCTCCCTGGAACACCAGCGCTTGTTACACCATCGCCTCTGCCATGTGAGCTCGGACACTGTGTCCAAGCTCATTCGTACTCAGCCAGCCCTCGGTCTTGACGCAGCTTCTTTTGAGAAGCCATCCAAGACCGACTGTCTTTTCTGCGCCCAGGGTAAGATGCATCGCTGCACTTATCCTGACTCCTCCCGGGCACTGCGCCCACTTGAGTTGGTTCACTCGGACCTTCTCGGCCCTCTCCCAGTCGAGTCCCTCTGTGATCGGGGTCGATACGTTCTCACCCTGACTGATGACTTCACGCGAATGCGGTGGGTCTACAGCCTGCGCCATAAGAGCGATGCCGCATTGGCAGTCTGCATGTGGCTTGTGATGGCTGAGCGTCAGTCTCGTCACACTCTGTACATGTTCCGTTCAGATCGTGGTGGCGAGTTCTTGGGCGAGATGGATGCCCACTTTGCCGAGCACGGTGTATTTCACCAGCTCTCTGCCCTTGCTACACCACAGAACGGTGTATCTGAGCATTGGAACCGCACCATGGAGGATGCGGTTCGCGCTATGCGGTCTGAGTGCGGTCTACCGGAGTCCTTTGCCTTTGAGGACTTCTCCTACATGACGTGGGTCTGGAACCGCTTGTCGAATGGTCCGCTTCGAGACCATGTCACGCCGTATGAGCTGTGGTTTGGCCATCGCGTTGATCTCCATCTCGCTCGCGTTTGGGGGTCTCTCACTTGTGTCTGGTACACTGAGGATCAGCAGGGTTCCAAGGTCTCACCTCGGGGACGCATGTGTGCCTTCCTCGGCATCTCCCCCCGGTCGAAGGCCTGGCGGTTTTGGAACCCTGCTCGCCATCGCATTGTCGAGTCTCGAGATGCTCTCTTCTTTGAGACTCTCACCTACCGCGACTTGTCCAACTTGTCGCTGGCCGCCGACCACGTTCCTACCTGTGTGGCTTCCCAGCGGATGGGGGAGACTAGTCCTACGGATGAGTTCGGCCGGGCTTCCTCACCTGCTGACCGGTCTCCGACTGCTGACGATCCGGCTATCGTAGCTGTGGGTCCAGTAGCCTCATCCGTACCATCTGACACACCCGATCCTGTGCCACTTCCTTGTTCCACACTGGATCCCGTGCGGGCTCCAATTCCCTCTGACACACCTGATCCCGTACGAGCGTCAGTTCCCTCTGGCACACCTGACCCTGTGTCGGTGTCACACCCTTCTGGCACACCCGATCCCGTACTGGTGCCAGTGCCGGTCCCCTCTGGTACACCTCACCCCTTAATAGTGTCAGTCCCCTCCATCACACCCACTCCTGTGCATCCACCCATGCCTCCTACGACTCTGGCACAGCAGCCTTCCCCGCAGCCTGAGACGAGCGCTGCGTCGAGGTACTCCCGCGAGCCTGGCGGTCGCCTGCGACCATTGCCCTCTAGAGCTCAGCGGACTGCTGACCCTGTGCCCAGAAGAACGACTTGTAGTGTTCAGAGTGGCGAGCCCGGCACAAAGGCCCTTGGCCTGAGTGTCCAGGCAGACTACACCGAGATTCACCCAGCATTTCATGTCGGCCACAAGTTGGTCTCTCGAGAGTTCTTGGTCGCTTGCGACGCCGCAATCGACCTTGTCACGGTCAGACCGAGTCTGGAGGCGTGTGTCTTAGCCACCCGGAGCGCTCCCTCGACGATGCCTGATCCAGGCATGTTAAAGGAGGCACTCTCAGCTCACGATGCAGACCTGTGGCGTGCTGCTTGTGAGGATGAGCTGAGAGCCATCCGTGAGCACGGTGTCCATGAGCTTGTCGACCTCCCGCTAGGGCAGAGGGTTGTTCAGGCCAAGTGTGTCTTTCGCAAGAAGGTGAAGCCCGATGGCACACTGGATCGCTACAAGGCTCGCTTGACAGCCAAGGGGTTCTCGCAGATTGAGGGAGTGGATTTCACTGACACCTTTGCACCGGTTGGCCGCATGACCACGACTCGCGCTCTGTTCGGGGTTGTTGCTCACCACGACTGGGAGCTGCACCGGATGGACGTGAACAACGCGTTCCTCCATGGCACCTTAGAGGAGGAGATCTACATGGTCCAGCCACCTGGGTTTGAGGTCGGTGACAAGGTCTGGCGCTTGCGCAAGGCCTTGTACGACCTGAAACAGTCACCCAAGTGCTGGAACTTGGAGATCACTGGTACACTGACACGTGCCGGTTACGTACATAGTGACGCTGACCCGTCCCTCTTTCTCAAACGGACAGCTGAAAGCTTCACTGCCATCCTGGTCTATGTGGACAACCTCCTGATTGCGTCTCCTTCTATGGAGGCCGTGAAGGAGGCCAAGACAGTTCTCCAGGCTGAAGGACCTTGGTCCTGCAACTGTGTTTCTCGGGATGGAGATCGTGCGTGATCGCCTGCGACGGACACTCTTGTTACACCAGGCACGTTACGCCCATGTTGTGGGGGAGCGGATTGCTGACCTCTTGGGTGCAATTCCTACAGCCTCCACCTCCATCACACCTGACGGGCAGGATGCTCTGAAGGTGCATGATCCCGCAGACCTGGGGGAGACTGTGGATGTGACCCTGTACTTGCGCCTGATCGGCTCGTTGATGTACTTGGCCACTACCACACGACTCGACATTACCTTTGCCGTCAACCTCCTTGCACAGTTTTCATAGTGTCCGCGGGCGAGAGCCCTTCATGCTACTGTGCGAGTGGTGCGGTACGTGGTGTCCACAACGTACCTCGGACTCTGCTTTCGACGGAAGTGTTCGGTAGTAGTCGACGGCTACACAGACAGCGTCTGGGCGTGGAGTCCTGATGGGCGCAGCCGGACAGGCTACGTATTCCTGCTTGGTGGCACCGCTGTGTCGTGGCGCAGTGGCAAGCAGGGTTGTATCGCACGTAGCTCATCAGAGGCTTAGTATGTTGCTCTGGGAGCTGGGGCTGCTGAGGCGGTGTGGCTGCATCGTCTGTTTCGTGAGTTGCGTCAGTCTGTGCCTTACATTGTTCTACGATGTGACAACCAGAGTGCTCTTGCCATCGCAGACAACTCTTGTGTGTTTCATGCACGCACGAAGCACATTACTGTTGAGCATCACTTTGTGTGTAATCTTTTGGAGCGACATGTGATCTCTGTCATCTGAGTCGGCTCAGACATGCAGCGGGCTGACTTCTTGACCAAGGCGCTTGCGCGTGGAAAGTTCATGGTGGCCATTCGTTCTGTCGGGCTACGCCCCTTGCCTGAGAGTGGCTGAGAGTGGGGTGTGTGAGCATCGACCGTTGTACATCTAGTTGTGCACATGTGTCAGTTCTGCACGCGTATGGACATGCGTACCATCGGGTCATGGGGGAGTGTTGTGATGTGAGCTATTTCCGTCCGTTTGTACAGCTTACTGTGACCACTCGGCCGTGTCCATGCTTGTGCAGATCCCTGATGCGGACCCAGCTGGCGCCAGAGCATTGATGGTTGGTGGATTCACCCGCCAGCAGCCACCAGGCGGCTGCCATGACGTCCCGGGTGCTTGCTGGGGTACTCTGCAGTTTTTTCTGCAGACGTTAGAGTTTCTCGGTGGATAGGCTTTTAAGGCAGATTTGCATGTTTTGCATTGTCCTTCCACAGATTGATGCCGGACTTGTGCGTGTGACCAGTCGTAGCGTCCGGCTCGAGATTTTGCACATCTAGGTTTAGACGGCGCAGCATTCTGACATGTGTGCGCAGAGTTACGGCTAAAACAATGGTTTTGGGCATGTTTTAGGACATCTCTTGGACCGCCGCGTACGACACCCGCTGTGCGCCGCGGCATGTATTAATGCAGTAGACTTGTCATTTGTCATCTCTCTCTGCAAATGCTTATGAAGCATTCAGACACTTTGCCTTGTGTCCCCTAGCGAAACCCTTGCCGTTACGTGCACGACTTGTGACTGTCGTCACCGTCTGATAAGGCACTGACGCCTGGTCAACGGGAGTGTGGTTAGGAAGCTTCTATGCATCTTTTTACACACTCGAGTGTAGCAAGCGAGAGCGAGCTTGCTGCTCGCTTATTCGTTCCCGCACCTGTCACCTTTTTAACTCGTGACTTGCGGACACTCGATATGTTCCACTGCAAACATCCATGGCCTTGGCTTGCTCCTTGTACCATGTGCCACTTTCGTTGCCGCTCGACATATTTGTACACCGGCTGGAAATTCTAGACGTCGGCCAGCTTTTTTATTGAGCATGTCTCCCCATTTCCCCACTCTTCAATTCTAACATGGCCGTCCAATGCGATGGCTACGACGAAGGGCATTGATCTAGTGATGCA
This sequence comes from Penium margaritaceum, assembly GCA_023375785.1. NCBI lineage: Eukaryota > Viridiplantae > Streptophyta > Zygnematophyceae > Desmidiales > Peniaceae > Penium > Penium margaritaceum. Next base: position 84,513 of record SZWC01008395.1, on the reverse strand, counting down.
TGCCCATTTTCACCATGTTAAGGCAGTGACGGGCGTGGCTGTTTGAACATGGTGGAAACGGGTAGGTTGACCAGGATTATTTTCGCCAAAAAGAGGTGGATCTAGTTTATTCTTCTGTTTTCGGGAAAAAGCAGGATTATATTTTCGGTTAAGGGTAGACATGTGTTGTTGTTTCGAAATAGGAGTATGGAATGTCAAGCATGACGAATTTCGTGGTAGTCGTCATTTCCACCGTTTTCTGGAACATGGATACAGATGACTTCCGCCCAAATCTTCCTGCGGTGGAATTGACTCAGGCTGTTTTGGTAGCTCCTCTCACTCTGATGCCTGGGGACTGAACACGGAGCCACCAACAGACACGCACACGTGCGCGCAAACACACATCACAAACAGAAAACGACACCAAAGGGGCTGCAGCGGCGGATGCCGCGTTCCACTGCGACCTGAGTTTGTCCTGTGAAGAAAGACAAGACAAAAACTCAAGAGACCCTTTCGTTTAGCTTCTTGGCATAGGTTGGCTGAAACAATCCGCTATTGCGATCTCTCGGATTGTGACCCCATCAGATAAGAGCAAGTCCACTCGTTTTTGGGTCAATTACTTCCGCTAGAAAGACTTCGCAAAAAAAAAACCTCTCGTAGGAACATGTCCCACAATGTATCCGGCGTCTATAAGCAGAGAAACTTATTCATGATGCCAGGGCCGTGTTTCAGCCCTTCAACTGCAGCGAAAATGTATCCGAACTAGAAAAAAGATCATCCAGAGCCAACCGCTAAGTAAAATGTCCAGATGAGGCATTCTTACAACAAATTGGGAAAAACAAAAATCAGCACAAAGATGTGTACTAACACGCACTTGATGTGGACAAATCATTGATTGAATAAAGTAAAGATATACTGTGGAATCAAGGTATGAATAATCTCGAAAATGAATTCAGAATGGGTCTTGTACATCTTTCATTGAGTGAGAATTTACTGAAATATGAATCATTACACCATGATTCAAGAAGCTAAGAAAATAACTTGATCATGTCATCGTAATTCTGTATGGCATTCAACATTTTACTTTCAAAATGATACAATAACAATATTTGGCATCCATTTTGATCCACATTTGAATGATATTAAAATGATGGAAATAATCTCAATGTGCTTTGGTTAATATGAATACGAAAATCATCATGTTAGAAGTAAAAGAGAGCTTCAGAGAGATATTTATTTCATTTATTTATTTAAAAGAAACCTAAAATACATTCCACATGTACAACATTGATTTTGATTAAAAATCCATTATTCAAAATAATATCAATTTTTTATTTATTCAATTCATATGTAAAATTTTATTTCAAATTTTTACATCAAAAATGAAAGCAATTGGTATATTTTCTTTCAAGGGTTAAAGTCTGAAAAAGTAGGTAAAATTCGTCTACGAGCTCCTTTCTCTAAGATGAATATGTAACTAATTAACTTAAAACATAAAAACTATTCGAAAATCAAAAATCAAAATGTATCTCATAAAAGAAACGAAAGTTTTATAAACAAAACAAATTAAAAAAACATCCTTCAAATTGTTTCACGTATATGATCACAAATGTTCTAGTTGGTAACGTATTTTCCAAATCACGAGATTCATCTTATATTCAAAAAGATGATTCTTCACCTATTTTGGACACAAAAAATACATCATATCCAGAAATTACAATAAATTGAAAATTTTAAAAATACAAGTACTTTTTCATGTAACAAATACAAGAAACAACTTACCACAAACGATTTCAATATGATATATATCTTTTAATTGTAGAAAAACTAATTTCATAATGTTTCCGTTTTATAAAGGTGAATTCTTATTTTTTTTTCCCGTATAATGATAAAAAATATCAGAAATGTGCATACAAATAATAGATTGGTCATGATATAGTGGAAATAAATTTCTTCAGAATCCCTATAATCGGTCTTTTGAATACCCAATTTTAATTTTGACAGCAATCATGCGTCCTTTCTGTTTCATGGTATTTAATTCACTTTTAAATGTCATCAATTGTTTTTAGGCAAGGTTATGATAAAATGGATAAAAAATATTGAGTTAGAAAATTTTCAAACAAATTCAACCGTACTTGGCTTTATTTTATTTAATTCCTAATTTTTTTTCATGAATCTGAAATGAATACAAAGTAACAATTAAGAACCCATTTTATAATAATTAAAATCATGTTATTTTTCTTTCATTTTATTCAGTAACATTTTAACTAATTTAAAGATAAACTTATGGTATTCATACCACTTTTAAATCATAACAAACTCAAAAAGAATATTCGAATCATTTACATCATAGAGAAATAAAACTTCACTTACGTTTTAGTGACTTTTAAAGACTAGGAAACTTCAATTGATGATTCATGGTTTTATTCAATGATTATTCGGTATTTGTTGAAGCCCATACATACGATTAATTAAATACTCAACCATAACTTTGATTGTTTAATCTTTGAACAAGTAAAACTCCTTTGTACCCTTATCAGTACATGTATAAGACAGTCTAGATGACATTTATCAGAATTCACAAACGTTCATTCGTGAGAAAAAATCCCTTCATCAAAGGAATCATGTTATCCTTTGTATCTTTTTTAGATTTACTATCTTTTGTATGTTTTCCCTTACTCTCTGATTTTTGATGTGTTCATCTGTTCACCATTGATAAAGAGTGCCTCGTGAAGACCTCATACTTGATGAATGGCTCTTTATGTCGGTTTCCTTTATTTTAAATACATTCCTGCCTTAGTCGTTGCACAAAAACTAGTTCTACGGAGGGTGAAAGAGTTTTCTTGGAATGTAGGGGCATGAAAGAGTATTCAATGCGTTCATGTTAGCAATGTTATTGAGCGTTGTCCTTCTACAAGGAGTAACTCAGCCATCTTTTTTTCCTAAACATAACTAAACCGTTGATGAGAACACAAAAATGTGAGCTGTTTTGGACAGTCATTATTCTTCAAAACTAGTTTTGGGTAGTGGATGGCAGCTTGAATTTGAAACATGGATGAAAAAAAAAACAAAACCATTAAGGGCGTTGAATACGTTGACCATACAATCTCATCCATTTCAAACATCTTTGTCATAAAGAGAAAAACTCAAAATAGTTGGTGGATTGATTGTGTAAAAAACGGTTTCATTAGAGCGGAAATTTTCTAGATACCTACAATTGAGAAACTTAACTCACGAAAATCAACATTGTTGGAAATTTGAACACAGGTTAACCCACCTTTTGTTTTTCGACCACCAAAATCCCCGACTTTAAATGTTTTATCATAAGAATCCTTGTGATGGTCAAAGTATAAATGTTTTACAATATAGCACGACATGAGGGAAAACTTCTAATATCGGAATACACCCTCTTTTTATTTTTAGTATTTTACATTACTGAAAGCATTATTTCTCCTTCCCGGAACACATCCTAGGTAATATGTGGAAAAACCTCCTATCTTTAGGTGTTGTCTTAGAATTAATCATGTGTATGTATTCTTACCCTCTTGCTAACCCCAAAATTACGTCCTCAAATTTTTCCGTACATCCCCAATCCCCTCAACATTCTTGAAAGGTCTTGTTTCACAAACATTTTTGCTAACAATATCATTTTATATTTAAATGTGGCACTCTAGGAGCAAAATGCAAATGACGGTACATTCACCATGTAAGGAACGAGGTCTCTCGTCAACAACACTCCAACTGAGGGACCATCTATGATCAAAGTATTGACGTTGGGGCTGACGGAGTTTAAAAGTAAAAGCAAAGAGCAAACGGGTATGAACATCCCTAAAATGAGATTGATAACGTTTTTTAGCATCCATGATGGGGCATCTTGTAATGTTGTTGTTGATTGAAAGAAAATTGTAGTCTTTTAGTCTTATACATATATTCCATTAATAATATAAATGAAACGAATCAGACCTAATTGCTTGCAAAGATTGCACGTGGATAACTTTTTCACGACAAAAGTAACCTTTGCAGAAGAGGATAACTTGAGTCGTAGGTCAAAAACACACAACAAGGTACAAGAAAAGTTCGTTCACACAATCTTGAAACATCATCTTTATGCGATTCATTGAAATAACATGAAGGGAGATGATGCTCTCTTTGTCAAATAATACACTTTTGCAAGGTGCCTACTCACTAGTATCATCATTGGTATCATCTTCTCAAAGGATCCCAAGGATGTCTACAATGATTTCCAAAACATACTAAAGTTGAAAAGAACCAAACTGAACGAGCATTGCTTCATAATGTACCCGAATCAGAGATCCTTGTTTTCCCTTCCTAACAGCAATTAGAATGAAAACATAGTGAGTTAAAGCACAAAAATACGTATGAATAAAACATGATGATCATGATCTCATAAGTTGAAAACAATGTACTTATTCCGTGTCTCCACTATGAAGTAATTCAAGCACAATTTCACAACCTGTAAGTACTTGGATGGGATAAAGAAAAAGCCCAAGACCTACAAGCACCACTCTGTTGGACTTAACAACAAACTATTCTTTAGAGTTATCATTCTAGTGTTTTAACAAAGGCTACACGCTCAAAGCTGTTAATTCCTAGTGGTGGGGGTAGAAAAACATAAATCTGATGCCATGTTGTTCAAACAAAGCTCCCTTGCCAATAAGTCATTAGATGGAATGACATAAAGTAAAAGTTCCCTCAATCATTAATGTTTTACCCATTGAAAAGAGTATTTTATCATCTCTTAAGAAATACTTTAATTATAAGTTAGAGATTGAAATTGATCAGTGGTTTTTTGAAAGTTAGGATAAAGCAACCTACATCCCTTCTTATAGCCTTTTTGCTTTTAAAAACATCTGATAGAATTCCCTACAAAAATGTAAATGTTTAGGTTGCTTCAAATACAGAGTATAACTTAGTCTTAACCTTCTTTGAAATCGTAGTCGTTTTTAGCTACATCCATCATCTCTTTGAAAATATAAAAAAAATCGAATGGAACAAATAATTAAGCACATATTGAATTGCTATTTATTTTGGTATAGGGTGAACCAATAATCATCAGTCTAACATTATTTAACAAATGTATAGGAGAAACATATAATGTTTTGATATGTAACAAAAATGCGATGGTATCTACTTATCTTCATACATGTTATACCGAAATCTACGAATCCATCGGCTTAACTCTGATTGCTTGAAGGAAATAATAACAAAAAATGGTTCCACATTGATAGACATATTAGTGTGTCAATTCTCAATAGTTACGCTTACATTCAGTAACAATTTTTTTTCTCATTCCTAACTAAAAAGGAATGTACAATTCACTATCAATACATTCAAAACATGATTCATGTTAAAAACCAGAATTTGGAATAACTTTATAGCATGAGTTTCTATGAAATTTTGAAAACGAATGGTGGACATATTATTCACCAATGAGAATATTTTTTCATTCAAATCAAAAGCTAATGCCCATAAGCTGATGTATTAAAAATGAGATTTATTTACATAACACGTTTTCACTACCAATTAATAAGTACAAAATATAATTAAGAAACAACGTTATGTAGAGAACCTCTTTTTTTGGCATGTCAGTTGATGACAAACAAAGCTTTTGATTAGGATGGGCTCAAGGCAATAGTTTTATTAGAATAAACTACCCTACTCTTGCCTGAATTCAAAACATAAACAAAACATTTTATTTGAGATAGGCTCAATGTAATTTTCTAGGTTGTTAAGGAGCAGCACAATTTTTTTTCCAAGCTTTATGAGAAAGTCTGATCATTGTCCATGTCAGGCGTTGTCGATTTAGACGAGCAAGAAATTTTCTCGTTAAAATTGCAAGCTGTTTGGCGTTCATGGATGCTTTGATTAGGTTTGTGCTAAAGAGCGATGAAAACATGAGTGATGCAAGGTTCTCCTTCCTCATGACCAAAGTCCTTCCCTCACAGATTGAGGCAAGTAGCTTTGAGGTTGTAGATATAGATTTTGGAGTTTGGCAAGCAAAACTTGACCATAGTATGCTTAAAGAGCACAAATTCAAACAAGGAGTTTTGAAATCAGAGGGGAATTTGCATAGATAACCCTTCTTTCAGACATCCCATAATGCATGAACCTATGGTTGAGAAAGGAGAAAAACATTGTTTTCATGGTAAGTATTGTGAATTGAGCTGGCACTAGAATGGTCTCTCATTACAAAGTTACTCATTCTTTTTACAAAATAAAGCATAAAAATTAAAACATTGCATAAATAAGTCACAAAAGAGCTATGATGTGCAAAGTACGTCTAAATATTCTTCATCAAAACACCTTTCATCATTTGCATTGTTGTCATGATTTGAAGATCAATGTGCTCCTGAAGAGAAGTAACAACAGCGAAATTACTTTAAACTTATTGTTCGAAGCCAAATTTTGAAAGAGTGATGTTTAGATGTTAGTTCGTGCAATATGAGAAGCAAAATCGGAATAATAATGTGCAAGTTGTTCTAAAGATATCAAATGCATATGAAATGGAAAGTTCATTATGTTGGTGAATGTCTAGGGAGTTAAAACTATTAGGTCAGCCTTTCTAGGCTTTCAAATGTTTCTCTCCTTGAGTGAATGGAAAACAACTTGCATCTATACCAAGTGTACTAATTACGCCAAATTGTTGATGCACAACATCCATGTCTATAATTCTTTCCACATCAACGATGGGCCTTAAGACATCTGGGCCTGTGCTAAGGATATTGTATTCTTGTTCCATATGTGTTGAGTAAAACAAGTGTTTCAAACACATGAATACAATTTAACGACTATTTCACTATCTCAATCACAAGCTCAACTAACACCAAACATCATGCATTTTTTTAGGGATCACCCTCTTATTGTCCCTCTTTTCATGTATCATATTAATTACACTTCCTCTAGAAAGTTCACAATCAAACTTTGTGTGATTCAACCTAATGAAACCCACGTATGTGCCACTAGACCAACATTATTTGAGTTCTCCACATACTTCTCTTAGTTTCCTTGCAAAATCCTCCTCTTTGTCATCATATTTCTAGTTATGTCCTATCAAGAAAGATTCAAAGCACAATTTTCTGCGATAAGAGTAAAGCTCATATGTGCAAGGAAGTGGAACATGGCCTTAAGTACGTAACAATAGTGAAAACCCATTGAATTCTATTTATCCAAAATATAGCTAACCAGCACATCTTACATAATCCATAAAAAACATGTTTCAATCCAAAGTTTAAGCTGTTTTTTTTACGAATGAGTTATGCTTAACTTTATTTCCTTTCTAGTAGACATGAAACCCTTTCCCATTTCACTTATGCTAATTTTCTCAAATATTCTCCAATTTAAATTTCTCACTTATTTCAACCTCATCAATAATTTGTGGAGCTTTCTACTTGTGAGAGTGAGGCAATAACTACGTATGATTTTGGCTGCAACATAGTGCAATTGGTTCCACTTTTGGTTGAGTCCATGTGAAGTTACGGATTTTACTATGATGCATGGAGATTTTCCTATGGGGAATTTCAACTGTGTAGGGCTAGATTGTTCTTTGGTTTTTGCTCCTCAAGGGCATGTTCAACTTGTGGACGTGCACAAATGGTTTGGTGTGTCCGTAAAAGGTGGGACTACCTTGGCCAACTCATAAGAGTGATTTTGAGTCTTAACAACTTGGCAACTGCCTTATACGAGGTTATCTTGGAGAGTACTAAGCCTACGAGGTTTCTGTAAGCCACTATATAGGCATCGAGGCTGTCGCATAGCTCACATACGACATCCTGGTGGATTTACTACATCATCATTGTCACTTCCAATGTTGGATGATACTTTTTTGGCATCAACGGTTAGGACCACCGGGACCACCACCTTTCGTGAAGCAGCATGGAATGCCAATCCTACTACTAGCGTGAGCGGAAATGTAAAAGGGAGCACAAGTTGTGGTTCCAAAAAACCAGTTATGGTCTCTCCTAGTCCATTGTATCCGCATTTACTATTTTACACATCTTCATGCAACTTGGTTGCTCTACGAGACTCGGATTATGGTGTTGCTAGAGATTCTTGGAGGTTCCCTCTCATGACCGAATGAATGTGGAAGAAGTATGTCCGCGTGAAGAGAACGTTGCCTGACATCCTCAAGGCCTATCAACCTGGAAGATGGTCAACACGGCAAGACTGTTGATACAAGGCTAGACACCTAGCAAGACTGTGTGCCTAGTTGAGGCCAGGCTTTGTAAGGGTCTCTGTTGCTGACCTGTTCATGGGCTTTTGCTACGCTTTTAAATGGTTTTTCTTGTACTTTGCATTCTTTTAATGCAATCACAACTTCACATTTATTCATCAAAATTTGTACAAGCATTGCTTATCACACCAAAGGTCCTGACACGATAGCAAGACCATGCAAGCCTTTGTTGTGATCGTGTCAAATTCTAACATGGTTTAAAGGAATCAAGCCGGTGCCACTAGGAAGCGTAGCAGCTATAGCTAAGTGTTGGTAGAAGAGTCTTCCATATTCACGTCAGCATAAAAGAGTGGAGAGGTGTACGTATAACATATTGTGCACAAGGCACAAGGACTTAGACATCTTTAGTAATTACATGCAGCCTCAGCATCTAAGGGAGGGTTCTTGTCCACTTGAGAATAAGTCTGTCGTACATGGTTTACTCATGGGTCTAGAGCAGGGACGTGATGTTGCACATCACGCACAAGAGCAAGCAACAGATTCATCATCAAATGATGCAGCAACAGTAGCAACATCAATGGCTGATGAAGTGAAAACAATAGTCACGAGGATCATCCAACCATGTGCCTCATGGAAGTCCTCCACCAATTCTGCAACAAGGCTTCTACTAGTAGTTACAGCCTGAAATAGTTGCAAACATAAGTGTGGCATAGCAGTTCCTGGCGCATCCTCAAGGGATGCCAAGAGTGCCACCATTGTCATCACACCAACAGGCTTCACCGACTCCTATGGTGAAAGCCTACAGGGCTCAGCCTGTAGCAATAGTAGGAATGCCTGTAAGACAACCATGTCTTGTAGTACCCATGCAGAAACATCTTTGAACTGCCCAACCATTGGCAGAAACAAGAATCATGTGCTATCATTTGGAGATCATAGTGCCTCTAGTAATGGCATACTTGCAGCTACACAATATCAAGCTCAACAAGTTCAACGAAGAGAACTTTCCACACTGGGTGCATATGATCAAAAACTTTGCTCAAATGCATTCGTTATGGAATTTCTTCAACAAACACTACTCGCCGCCACTATAATAGTCATCACCATAAGGGATGCTAGCGTTTGGGTACCTCACCAAGGCTGCGTGCGCCTATTATTAACTAGCTTACTCCTTCTATCCAATCGGCAATCAGGATGTTTGAGGGATCGTGCGAACTTGCTCATCATGTGTTGTCCTACCTGTTATGGACCTACATGTCTAAAGAGTCAACCTTCAAGTCTCACCTTCTTATGAAGTTATCGCACAAAAGCATCAGCAAGGTTATAAGCATTGATGGCAACATCAACAAAGCCAAGTCATTAGGGAACAAGCTCGTAGTTACTAATGCTCCTACTTGGAGCCGGAGTTAATGACCTTTCTCCTCAAAGGATTGACCGGCAATTGGGAGGAAGTGAAGCATTTGTTGGAGTGCAAGGAGGAGGCTAAACTGGTACAGGCATAGGTAAGCAAGATGTTGATAGTAGAGCGCAATTTCAAGCTTGCAAAGGCAAAGTTATCTTTATTCTTATCCAAAATACCTAAGAGCTTGCACCACACTTGTGTTCCATCCAAAATCAAACGCTTTTCTTGGGAACCCCATTTTTACACCCTTGAAGAATCAAACATTGCCATCTAAACCTTGTGGAAAGTCAAAGGCAAGCATGTTGAACCTCAACTTCTACGCAAGAGCGAATGCCATGAGAAACCTGGACACATCAGGTTGTATTGTAGGAAGCAGGTGAGAGATGAGGAGTGTGGAAGGAGGTAAGAGAGCAAGGAGGAGAAATCACAGGATTCAGATGGTGAGAACGCAAACAATGATGAAGCAGTTGGGGATACTCAGTAAAAAGTGCCTATAGGAGTGGAAAAGAAGCAATTTTCATTCTCAAGATTAGTATTCCATGTCTGCAGTGTTCAAAGTTTCAAGCAAGTCTGTTTGTAAAACGTGTGGTGACTATATGCTATACTCGAGGTGTCCAACACCTTGAGTATAGCATAAAATGATTTGTCATTGTAGCAAGAAACGGGCGTGTGCCAATGAAAAGCAAAGGGAAGATGACACTAACATTGTAGGAGGGAGCTCTAGCTCATTTTGGCAACGCGTTGTTCATCATTTGAATCTATTTCTACCTCCTATCGCTCATAGATTTGTTGAATCAGGGTGCACATTGTTTACAATGAGAAATGGATCTCATTTTAAAGCCATGAATGTGAAATCTTTGCTAAAGGGCACCTCTGCTCCAATGGCATGATAAGGCTCGACATGAGCGAAATGGCTCGATGGAACCCCAACTCTTTGTTTGTTACTTCAAATCCATGGGGGGTGCATGAATTCATGGAATACACGCAACATAATTGCAGCAGTTGACATAATGAATTCATATTATCTAAGGTGTAGGATGTATCTAGAAAATCACCTTTAGTCAATGTCAAGCTTGCCATTGATAAATTATGTTTTTGGTGCACAACTAAGTGACAATAGGCCGTGGAAGAGATAAAGGGGAGCACAAGAGCTACTCTAAGGGTCCATGAAATGATTCTATCGGCATCAAATGATAAGGTCAACACCATGAATTATTCCTCTCACCTTGGAAATGTTATTGGTAGTGGGAATTCAAATTCCTACTCTGACTACGAGCAAAGTATTGCCTACAAAAACATCGTCAACGTTGCCACGTGCCTCTCCACACCAAAAGCGATTCATAGCATGACAATGGCAATAGAAAAATATTGCTTCAACACGATTGAGGAGTGGTAGGGTGGTGTGAAGCTTGAGTGTCTCCAAAACTGCCAAAGTTGGCCTTTTGGAGCAACCGCATATGGTTTTCCAAAATTTGTCAAGGAGAGACTTTCATTCGAGAATGTTTTAGAGAAAATCTACAAGTACTCACATTTTGCGTTGATTTCCGACAAGGTATGTCGACATCACCTCACCATCACCGATCGCAAGGAGGGTGATAAGAAGTTGAAGCCGAGTTTTGAATTTGGAACAAATTGTTTTGGCAAAGTGGCGGCATTAAGAATGTTGCTCGCTTTGACTTGCATACGTTGCCATGATTAGAGCTCATTCGCAGTCAAGAGTGGTTGTGTGCTGCCTCTAAGTGCAAACAACAAAGAGTCCAGGTAAGTGCGAGTTGATGTAGTAGCTTGAACTACAAGACAGAATTGCATGATCAGCGGTGATACAGGACGGCAAACTCTCGCTAGTGTAGTTTTTGACAATGAAGAAGAGAAGTCTGACTTAGCAGAAGAGGCTCTCGCCGTTGAGTTTGAAGTCTATCCCTGTTAATGCGAAGTTTGGCGAGAAACTCCACAAATGAAAAAGTTGAAAAGGCGCAGCAAAACACCAAGGGGTGAGTGACCTTTGGCCTAAAAACAAAAATGCTCCACAAACACCATTTGTCATCCTTTTCTACTTCATCAGCAAGTAGGCGACAAAACACGTGCTTCAAAAAATCTTTTTTTTGGCTGTCAACTCCACCATAACTCAATCAAATTTGTTTATTCTAGAAGAGTTTTCAATTGAGAGCATGATCCTTGAGGTGCATGCAGAGGCACTCCAGGAGACCTTTGGAAGTTAAACCTAGCTTTGTTTAAAAACAAATCTCTCCGAAAGGGAGAATCTGAGAGAAAGGTGCGGATTCTAATAAAATTCTTCCACACATCCGAGGGGAGAAAATTGATGGGGTGAACATCTCTTGATTTCCAAAGCAAAAAACAACTGCCACAAAAGCTCAATAATGAGTCAAGAAACTCTGGTTTCTTTGACACTGAGCACATTGTACTTTGGCCAAGTTCTTTTACCTTCACCAACGCACTTATTGAGGGGGAGTGTTGGAGTGAGGCGATTACTGCGATGGATTTTGACTTCACCAAGGTGCACCCGGTTTCACTTTTGGAGGAGTCCATGTGAAGTTTTGGATTTTACCTTGATTCAACGCGAAGATTCCTATGGGGGTTTTCCACTCTACATGGCTAGATCATTCCTAGTTTATTGGTCCCCAAGAGTGATCAACCCATGGACGTGTACAAATGGTATGGTGTGTCCAAGAAAGATGGGGCTACCTTGGCAATATCACAAGATTGATTTTCAAGGGCTGACAACTTTGCAACTACCTTGTACACGGTATCTGTGAGCCATAGTTCAGGCATCAAGGCAGTTGCCTAGGTCACATACAACCTTGTGTTGGATTAACTATATCATCATCATCACTTGCAATGTTGGAGGACAACCTTTTCAATTAGTGATATGGACCGCCAAGACCACCACCTTCAATGAAGCAGCTTGGACCGCTAGGACTACTACCAACTGGAGCTACAATGTAAAATGGAGCACCAGTTGTGCCTTAAAAAAAACAAATTCCGGTCTCTTAAACTCCATTGTTTTGACATCAACTATTCTACACTTCTGTCATCCACTTTTTTGCTATAAAAGACCTTGATTGTGGTGTTGCAAGAGATTACAGGAGGTTACTTAGGACAACCCACTAACTTTGACGGAATGATGCCAACATGGAGAGAAGGTTGCTCAACATCGTGAAGGCCTGTCAGCCTGGTAGACAGCCTACACTCCAAGACTCTTGCTAGAAGGATAGACGCCTAACAAGAAGTCACACCTTGTTGAGGCAAGGCTTTGTCAAGGTTCTGTTGCTTATCTGTTCATTGGCTATTGCTGAGTTTGTACACCGTGTTATCCTATGGGGATTTCCTTTTGGGGATTTTCCACTTCACAAGGCTAGATTATTCGTAGTTTTCCTGTTCTAAAGGGCGTGTTCAACCCATGGATGTGTAGAAATTGCTTGGTGTGCTGAATAAAGGTGGGGCTACCTTGGCAAACTCACAGGATTGGTTTCCAAGGGTTTACAACTTGGCAACTGCCTTGTACAAGGTTTTTGTGAGCCACTGTTTAGGCATCAAGGCAGTCGCTTAGCTTAAATACGACCTTGTGGTGGATTTACTATATCATCATCATCACTTCCAATGTTCCGGGACAACGTTTTGCATAAGCGGTTGGGACCGCCAGAACCACCACCTTTAATGAAGTAGCGTGGATTTCTAGGACTATTGTTGGCTAGAGCAGCAATATGAAATAGAGCACCAGTTGTGGCTTAAAAAAACAATTATGGTTTCTCAATCTCCAGTGTATCAGCGTCAACTATTCTACACATCTGACAGCCACTTCGTCACTATACCAAACTTAGATTGTGGTGCTGCTCGAGATAACTTGAGGTTCCTTGTGACGACCCACTAGCTCTAGTGGAAGGATGCCAATTTGTAGAGGAGGTTGCTAGACATTCTGAAGGCCTCTCAAACCGAAAGACCATCGACATGCCAAGACTTTTGCTAGAAGACAAGACGCCTAGCAAGAAGATGCACCTAGTTAAGGCAAGGCTTTGTGAAGGTTCTGTTGCTGAGCTACTAGTTGGCCATTGCTGAGCTTGTACACAATAAGAATTTGATTGTGCCAAGTTAAATTATAAATCCTATGCAATCATCACTTGTATCAACACCTTATATGTTTTTATTGAGTGGATACAACCTCGACTACATATATTCTCACAGCAATCACGAAGTTCAATATGGTTTTGCATGTCAAATCAACTCCATGGTCAATTAAACTTGAAATATGTAGAGATGGAATACGAATCACAGAATGCTTTCAAACTATGACCAGATTTGAATTCATGGTATTTCTTTATTAAAGTTGTACATCCTGAATTAGAACATCATTAATGTTGAACTTAATACATAGAAAATGATTGAAATAAGGTAGCCAACTTTTGATTCATTATTGTCTTTCCTATTAACGGATTACAGCACTTTACTTGATTTCTATTCAATTTCAATTTTTTTTCTCAACAAATACAAACACAATTTTTTTTTTAGAAAATAAGAAGGTACACACGTGAGTAATGGTGTCACCCTAGGTGTGAAGCAACATGCATCACTGTAGCTTAAACAATTATAAGCAATAATGATTTCAACACATAATACATCATATGAAACATTTTCATGTTTTCTAGTTTCATATGATTTCATAAAAACCTTGTTCTTTTTTAATGAAATGAAGGAAAGCGGCTAAATAAAACATTCCTTGATGAAGCTATATCAATCATTATTGATGAACAAAATTTCATCAGAATTTGCCACAATGATTTCTGAAATATAATAATGAATTATACATGGAATAATTGAAAAGCTGATGCCTCCTTGAATATTGAAGTGGAAGAATAGAATGCATTATGTTTCTTGTTTTCTTTGTTACAACCACATTTGAACGAGTCTCCCCATGCCTAGAAAAAATAAGAGAAACATGTTTTCATGAAATGTATCATGTTGATGGAATCCCATGTCATTTGTACATAATTGTAACAGAATGTGTTGAAATCTAACCTACTGAATGAAGTCAAAAAGACTAAAAATGTAGTTTAATGTTTTCTTCAGTGCGATTATCATCCTTTATTTAATATTTTCCATCTTCAAAACCAGATTGTTGATGTTCCATCCATAATTCAAACTCAATTAAAAAACAATTAGCTTTACATAAATATGTACTAAATCCATAATATGTTAGTGAATGTATTTTCATACCCACACCACTGATACATGAGTTAAATATTCAATGATATGAAGATTTTGTATTCATAATAAACGTTTTCAATCATATGAATTCCTCTTAATCTTCCCCTAAAATTGAATTTTAAAAATAAAAATAAAGATACCATGTTTGTTTTACATGTGGATAACCCATTTACTCTAAAAAACCTTTTTTCTAACTGTTTCCTCTACCCACATACGCATTGGCTATACTCCTTTAACATTAATGTCTTATCGTTCATTCTAGAATTAGTTTTTCTTCCATCGTTAAAACCATCGTCTTATACGACCCAATTTTATTCTCTTAGTCAGCAACTCTTTTTACAAGTACACCTTATGGAGTTAGCTTAGATTCTCTATCATCCCTTGGTTTTCTTCCTCACTCCTCAATGGCTATGCAATGTTTCAGAACTATTGCACCCATTTCATCATCCTTTACATGGGACATGTTCTCTTTATTCTTGACTTTCTAACCATTTTCGTTTTTCCCTCTCCATGCGAATGCATGGCAAAAACTCCCCTCCTGTTGAAAGAACCATATCTGCTTATCTTACACATAAATCACACACATGATTTGCTCATGCCTATCCCAAAAAATTTCTACTCCTCCCCTCCTTTTGGTCTTCCTTCTTGGCCCCTTCAATTTTTCATTTTTTGATGTTGTCTTTAAGTTATCCCGTTTTTATCTTCTCTGTGTTTACAGAGAATACTCCTCCAATTTTCTTTTTATATTTACCCCAAAATTACACCTGCTTGCTTTATCCACTAATCTGACCCTAAGGCAACAACCAAGCACACGCAGCTCCACAACAAATCCTCACATTTCTCACTTCGTGCTTCCCTCTCTTATTCTACTACATTTTCTAAGTGTATTTGCCAACAAGCTTTGACGTGAAAATGTTACTCTTATCTTGGAATAACATTGTTGCAACCCCTCCTTGTTCTATACCTCACCATTGTTGTTTTGGGAATACACATTTGGATACAAGAAAAGACAACATTTAATGTTTCAAATGATTATGGATTGTTTCATCAACCCTATGCCTTGAAATGTAGTGGTTTCCACGCATGATTAAATTCAAAGCTTAAACTTGGATATCTGTTTTTGAAACATTTTCGTTTTTGCCATAACTATGATGATGTGTAATAATTCAAAGTCTTCTCTTATGTTTTAAAGTGCGGTTTTTAACTTTAAATGAAAACGATGCAGCTTCATAAGGTCCCTTTAACTCCCCCAAGGGCCATGCGGGATGACGGACACGAAGAAATAGTTTCAAGGCATGAAAGCTTGCTTTCCTTCAGTCTACCAGCCAGTCTCCACATTGGTAATCAGGCTCTTGGCAATAAGAACCAAATAAAACATGAGGTTCCATGCAACAATCATGCCTCAATGTCTAAGATAATGCATTTAAATCATTGGCTTCAATTCTTTTCTCATTGTTTTAACTTAGTGTGAATGAGTAAAGGAGGAGAGTAAAATAGAACAAGAGAAACGAAGAACAAGAGAAGATGAATGGAGAGGGATAGAGAGAGAGAGGAAAGAGAGAGACAGAGTGAGAGAAAGAGAGAGAGAGAGAGAGAGAGAGAGAGAGAGAGAGAGAGAGAGAGAGAGAGAGAGAGAGAGAGAGAGAGAGAGAGAGAGAGAGAGAGAGAGAGAGAGAGAGATAGAGAGAGAGAGAGAGAGAGAGAGAGAGAGGGAGAGAGAGAGAGAGAGAGAGAGAGAGAGAAAGAGAGAGAGAGAGCGAGAGAGAGAGAGATAGAGGGGGGGGTTAAGAAGAATGAAAGTCAAGCGTGAATGGGCTATGCTCAACATGATGGGCAAAGGTTCCCAAATAGTAATATACCATTATGACAATGCAACATGTAGTACAAACATAGACATGTTAAACAAACTTAACAATGTGTTTAAAATAGATTTGCTTAAGCAATATCCGATGAAGTCATGCTGCTTGCATCATCTTCAATGTATGGATCCTCCAAAAACCTCATTCTGCACACACACCTGACCACACACACACACACACACACACACACACACACACACACACACACACACACACACACACACACACACACACACA
>SZWC01008395.1:0-18996 GCA_023375785.1 Penium margaritaceum | reverse complement strand
AGCCAGGTGGCACAGCACGACTGGGAACTCCATCAGATGGATGTCAACAACGCCTTCCTAAATGGGGATCTTGAGGAGGAGATTTACATGGTCCAGCCACCTGGTTTCGAGGATGGTACCGGTCGCGTGTACCGGCTGCGGAAGGCCTTGTACGGCCTGAAGCAGTCACCGCGCTGCTGGAACCAGGAGATCACCAGCACGCTGCGACGCGCTGGGTACGTTCAGAGTGACGCTGACCCGTCCCTGTTCACCTCACAGTCCCCAGCACCGCTCGCTGCCATCCTCGTCTACGTGGACGATCTTCTGATCGCCTCGCCCGACCTGGGAGCAGTGAATGCTGCCAAGGCCGTTCTCTCCTCGGCCTACAAGATGAAGGATCTTGGTGAGGCCTCTGTCTTTTTGGGGATGGAGATCGTGCGCGACCGTGTTCGTCGCACACTTCGTGTCCATCAGGGACGCTACGCAGAGACCGTGGGGGAGCGCTTCGCCGACCTCCTCGCGGCCGTCCGCACGGCCTCCACGCCCATGACCCCTGAGGGGCAGGCCGCCCTGAAGGTCGATGACCCAGCGGACCTGGGGGAGCCAGTTGATGTGACCCTGTACCTGCGAGTCATCGGTTCGCTCATGTACTTGGCCACCACGACACGGCCCGACATTGCCTTTACTGTCAACCTGCTCGCCCAGTTCTCGCAGGCTCCACGCCAGCGAACACTGGAGGCCGCAGTCCGGTGTGTGCGCTACATTCTGTCCACCGCACGCTTCGGCCTGTGCTTTCGCGGACAGGTATCCGTTGTGCTCGATGGGTACACAGACAGCGACTGGGCATGGAGTCCAGATGGCAAAAGCCGCACCGGCTACATCTTCCTCCTTGGAGGTACTGCAGTGTCCTGGCGAAGTGGGAAGCAGGGTTGCATCGCACGCAGTACTGCTGAGGCAGAGTATGTTGCCCTAGGCGCCGGTGCAGCGGAATGTGTCTGGCTCGTCCGCCTGTTGCGTGAACTGCGTCAGTCCATTCCCCCCGTGGTTCTCCAGTGTGACAACATGAGCGCGGAGGCCATCGCCAAGAACTCAGGTGTGTTCCATGCACGCACGAAGCACATCAATGTCGAGCATCACTTTGTGCGTGACCTGGTTGATCGTGGTGATATCCGAGTCATCCACGTAAGCACTGACAGGCAGTGCGCGGATTTCCTGACCAAGGCTCTGAGTCGTTCGAAGTTTCATGCGGCCACTCGTTCCGTTGGACTCTGCCCCACCCCTGTTGCAGGTTGATTCCTCATGTGCCGCCCTGTATGTGCTGTGCCTACTGCTTGTAGCGGCCGTGCGTTTCCTGCTCTGTACAGCGTCAGTGTCTGCATGTGCATGGACGTGTTTCACCCTCCGGTCATGGGGGAGTGTTGTTGTGTGTGTCGTACACAGCTTACGGTGACCCCTCGGCTCATGTCCATTCACGTGCAGATCCCTGAGACTGGCGACGGCGGCAGCAGACTGGCAGCCGGTGGCGATGGGCGCCCAGAAGACTTCCGTATTTTGTAGACTCGTGCTGTGTCAGAGCACGTAGGCGTGCAGCCTATCAGGATGTAGATCTCGTCGACGTGGCCGTTCTGGTTCAAACGGCTCGTCGTTCTGACGTGTCTGCAGGGAATTGTGACCAAAACTGTGTTTTTGCCACTGTTTTGTCCTGCTAGAAAAATAGCGCCGATTGTGCGCCGTGTGTGTGTGCATCCACTAGGTCCGTGGCACTATTTAGGTTGGCCAGACCTCAGTTGTCATTCTCTCTCTGCACATTCAAACTATTACAGCTTCTGACACTTGTGTTTGTGTCCCTAGCCAACCCCTTGCTGTTCTCACCTCCACCTGTGTGTGCTAGTGAGTTAGCTAGTTGGCTTGAGTTGCCACGCTAGCAACAGCATTGCTAGGAGCTGTCTTTCACAAAGCGCGTCGGCTCCACTGAGCGACACTCCAGCAGCGTCGAGTCTCGCTGTCAATCATCTGGACGCCGATGTACACAAGCTGGGAGGACACAACAGAGTACAATGAGAGATGCACGAAAACCAACATGGACGACACGCACAGGCATAGCACAAACGTCACAAGATGTGACACAACACAAGACTGTACACGAGCACTGGCATGACAACTCAACCAGGAGCATTACAAGGACACAGTAGCCCAACAGCGTGCAGTGCAGCCTTGAAGACATTGCTGCTGAGTGCCTTCGTGAGAAAGTCAGCTCGTTGCTATCGCGTGTCAACCCACACAATCTTGACATCACCTGCAGCCACACACTCACGTACAAAATGATGCTCTATATTGATGTGCTTGGTGCGAGTGTGATGCATGCCATCATGCTCAGCAATAGCTTTTGTGCTTTGATTGTCACAGCGCAATGTGACGCAGCAAATGGGTACTCGTAGCTGTTGAAACAACCGACACAACCAAACGCTCTCACAAGTGCCTGCACCAAGGG
Organism: Penium margaritaceum; assembly: GCA_023375785.1. Classification (NCBI taxonomy): domain Eukaryota; kingdom Viridiplantae; phylum Streptophyta; class Zygnematophyceae; order Desmidiales; family Peniaceae; genus Penium; species Penium margaritaceum. The sequence goes on along the minus strand of SZWC01008395.1, from coordinate 16,526 downwards.
CGACATATTCCGCCTCACTGGAGCTGCGTGCGACGCAACCTTGTTTACCACTCTTCCAGGAGGCATCTGTGCCGCCGACGAGAAAGACATAGCCGGTGCGGCTGCGTGCATCCGTGTCATGCGCCCAGTCACTGTGTATGTAGCCATCAACAACGACGGACAGCTGCGCCCGGTAACAGAGACCGACTCGTGCAGTGGAAAGCGCATATCGAACAACACGCAGCGCGGCCTCCATGTGCCGCACCCGTGGGCACTGTGAGAACTGTGTAAGGAAATTCACAGCGAAAGCGACGTCTGCTCGTGTGGTCGTGGCCAGGTACATCAAGGACCTTATTGAGAAGTTTCCTAGAACCTTCCTAACCACTTGCCGCGACACTAGGCGTCAGCGCCAGGTCAGCGTGTGACAACAATCACCAGTTAGAGACAAAACTGCAAGGGTTTGGGTAGGGACACGAACAGAGTGTCAGGAAACTCAAACTGATTATGATTGCAGAGAGAGAGAACAAATGACAAGTCCACAGTATAAATACCTGCCGCGGCGCACGACAGGTGTCGCACGCGGCAATGCAAGGTCTGTCCTAAAAACCGGCCCAAAAACAATGTTTTGGCCGTAACTCTGCGCAGACAAATCAGAATGCTACGCTGTCTGAACCTAGAGATGCAGAATCTCAAGCCGGACGCCACGACTGGTCACACACACTAGTCCGGCACCGATCGGTGGACAGGAAATAAAAAACATGCAAATCGGGCTGAAGGGCAAGTCCACCGAGAAAACTCTAGCGTCTGCATAAGAACCGCAAAGCACCCCGGCAAGCACCCAGGGCGTCGTGGTAGCTGTCTGGAAGCTACTGGTGGATGGAGCCACCACTCGTCGGTGCTCCGGTGCCAACTGCGTCCGCATCAAGGATAGTGTCGTTGCGCTCTCTTGTAGTGCTGCTCTCCTTGCCGTCGCTCGTGACAGGTGGAAGCCACACACACCAACACTCCCCCTGGCTGACACAACTGTCAACATAATGATGGTTGAGCGAAGGCAAGAGATGATGGCTCAGGGAACCAATCATAGCGAGCACTTATCAAGCATACCACAGCACAGGGTCGCCTCGTGACAATGGTGCATCCCACCAAATGCCGGGGTCTCGATCATGCACGAAGTGAATCACACACCTACGTGTCAAACATCAAGCAAGAGAGACAGAGAAACAGGTCTCCTGGTGACCCCGGAAAAGTGTCTCCGGGTGCCCGGGTCTCGACCACATCATGCATGGATCATACATAACACATGTATGCAATGGGTCTCCACGTCACACCGGTAGAACTCAACAGGTGTGCGTGTCTCGACCAGCATAACCTAGCATGGGTCATACATAACACATAGAGGCAATGGGTCTCCACATCACACCGGTGAAACTCACCAGGTGCGCGGGTCTCGACCAGCATAACCTGGACCATAGCATTGTGCTGCACCCTGAGTACCCTCGCTGTCCTCAAAAAGATGTCAGACCAAAGTCCTCACAGCAACACTCCCCCTAGGCTGCAGAGGCTGACAGTACGAGCAAAGCTGATGGCTGCTCCCAACACAATCCATGAGGAGGGAGCGCGGCTCCCCCATGGCCACATACCCCTGCAGAGCAATAGCAAGGGTGACGACGATGCTGGTGGGATGTGTCCACACAGAGCCTCACCCCGGAGCGGCGTCGTCGCTGTCATCGTCATCGCCGCTATATTCGTCACTACTGTTGTCATGTGCTGATATGACTGGTGCAGCGTTGAGGGCCTCCTCCAACTGTATCGCCTCCCGTATGCATGCCAACTACTGTGCTGCATGCTGCCACACGGACTGCGCTGCATCGAGACGCGTGTGCAGTTCGTCGAGCTCTGCTGCTGCAGCCTGCCGGCCAGCTGCATCTATGGCGTGCAAGCGGTCAGTCGCGGAATGAATCTGATGGTGGACCTCCATCATGTGCGCGTCGACGCGAGTCACTGCCTCCTGCATCCTTGTCTCCTCGTCGCGTAGGAAGCTCTCCACGCCAATAGGCGACTAAGCTGCTGCCTGATCACCAGCTGCTGGCAGGGGGTCGTCACCACTCAGCGCGTCCGCATCCGTAGCAGCTGCACCAAAAGGGGATGGTGCTACGGAGTCTCTAGCTGCTGTTGACACATTTGACACTTGGATGTCAAGTGGCCAGACGTCGTCATCCGTCAGTGTATCTGCCGCTGTAGCGTCGTCGCTGTCATCAGGAACCCATACACCCTGCAGAAACGCCGAGCCCCTGGTGTACAACCAATCGTCCACCTGCTGCTGTGCGTCTGCCCCTCGCCAACGTGCATCCTGTAGGGACCACTCCGCAGCCTCAAGACGGGTGTGCACATCCTCCATGCACATCTCAGCAACCTGTCGTGCAGAAGCATTTGTAGTGTACCAACGGCTGCTGGCTTCTCGGAGCTCGGCCATGAGACTCTGCACGTGCGCCTCCGCTCGAGCCACCACTGCCTCATGCTCGTCGACCGTGGAACATAGGTGCTCGGGTACAAGAACTGTAGCCAGGACGAGCGTAGCTATGTCATCGGCTGGAGCCGCCGTGGTGTCAATGACACCTGTGAGGGTAGCGAGGTGTCGGATGTCTGCAGCTGGCTCTGCATCCTCCATGTCGCACACGCGGACGTTTGCTCTCACCGCGAGGCTATCGCGTGCTCTAGCCGCGGCTACTGCAAGAATGGCAGCGCACTGGGCCTCTATGTCTGCCTCCGACCCTGCGTCGCACTGCTCCACGACGGACGACTGGTCCTCACCGAGGAGGTCTGCCTCATCCTGGCAGTCAATCACCTCCTCCTGCTACCCAGCACTATCTGCCAGAGCCACCTGGGCGTCTGCTGTGGGCCAAGCATCAGCATGTGTATCACCTGCTCCTCCTGTTGCTGCTCCTGGCACCATGGCAGCTGTCTCCACACCAGCTAATGCAGGAGCGTGCGCATCGTCGGGCGCAGCTCCGGCATCGGCCGTTGTCACGTCATTCGCCAAAACATCAACGATCACCAGCTCCATCCTCGACTCTGACTCAGCATCAGACCAATCCTCCTCTGACGAAGAGTCTCCGTCACAACGAATGTCTCCCCCTACAGAACTCTCCGCTAGCTGAGTCTGCTGTGTGGCGTCATCCGCCTCAATCATCCTACGCTGTAGAGCAGTCGCATCACCAATGCCGAGCTCCACCGCGGTCGTCAGCAGACACACCTCCCCCCCCACGACTGGCACCTCGGCAGGAGTTGTGGGGACTCGGCAGACCAACCCGTGGAGAGGAGACGAGGGGATCTCGTCACCTGAGACTCCTCCCAGAGCCGCGTCTACTGCCAACATCCCATCAGTACCAGTGACTGCAACTGATGCTACTGTCACGACGTCGATGGCCGCCGACACGCCCACTGCCTGGACGTCTGGGGACACTCCACTGGTCACCAATGTAGCGGAACGGAAGTCTGCTCCACATTTGTCGGCTGACACCGCTACTGCTACTACTGCCTCATCCACTGGTACTGCCCCACCTGCCTCTGTGGTCTCTGCTACGTCAACTGTAGTCTCCATCTCCATGTCAGCCTCCAACTACGCATCAGACCACTCGTCCGTCTCCGAATCCATGTCGGACCACTCGTCGGATGGCTCGTCCTCACTGAGAGCGCCCTGTCGTGAAGCACCATCTGTCGCATCCCTCATTCACTCGCCGGTGGTCGTCGACGGACACTCCATCCCCCCCTTGACCGACGTACCGGTAGAAGCTGCGAAGGGGTGCCGCACCAACTTTGCAACTGGGGAGGAGGAAGTCAGCTCCGTGGTGACGTCTGCCGCTGCTGCGTTTGCTGCTGCCTCCTCCACACGTCTCGACAAACTTGCTATCCGGCGCCTCGCGTGCCAAGTCCGAAAACGACGATGGCGAGCCAAAGAGACTACCCCAGAAGTGGAGGGGTCAATGGTCGGGATGACTCCAACTGCCTCTAGCACAGAGCGTAGGGTGTCAGATGTAGAGCTAAGGTCAGGAGGCGTGGCACCGTCAGGTGATGACACTGACGGAGGTGAGGATGGCGAGAAGGAAGAAGAGGGTGTGTGAAGCGGCACGGTGGCAACAACCCGCTCAGAGATCACATGGTCTATGAGCTGTTGCACCATGCGCTTCAGACCCTGGAGCTTGGCGTACACCACCGCCATAGCTCCACTGAGGGGCGAGACTGTATGAGCTGATGCATCAGAGGTGGATGGTGGAGTAGGGCGGGACCGTAACCAAGGCGGTCGCCACCAAGCAGGGCGCTTGCGACACTGGCGCCAGTCGTGGTGTCGGTCGCAGCACAAGTAGCAGGCAAAGCCGTTGGATGCCTTGGACGTGTGCCACGGCTGGAACTACCACTGTGGATGCGGCATCTACCACGTATGCTGAGCCAGTGCCAGCCACGACGCCGGCTGCGCTCCCTACGACGCCAATGTGCTCATCTCTCAAGTGTGGTGTGGGTGAGTGTCTGGGACACTCGCTCCCACTGGCACAAGGCCACAAGGGGAGGTGAGCGATCGAAGCACAGTCTCTCAGATGTGCTGCGATGCCGTCACGAGGACGGCCACCACGACGTTGGTGGTGGGCTGCTGTTCGACCTCAGGTCGCCTTCGGTGCTTCTGATGTTGCAGCGGGTGCCGTCATCAGCCAACGGCTGTGGTCTCAAGCCACCTTNCCTACGACGCCAATGTGCTCATCTCTCAAGTGTGGTGTGGGTGAGTGTCTGGGACACTCGCTCCCACTGGCACAAGGCCACAAGGGGAGGTGAGCGATCGAAGCACAGTCTCTCAGATGTGCTGCGATGCCGTCACGAGGACGGCCACCACGACGTTGGTGGTGGGCTGCTGTTCGACCTCAGGTCGCCTTCGGTGCTTCTGATGTTGCAGCGGGTGCCGTCATCAGCCAACGGCTGTGGTCTCAAGCCACCTTTGCTGTTGCTGCTGCTACTACGACTCTCGCGGTGGCTGCTGCTACTACGGTTCCCGTCGTCAGCCAACGGTGGTGGATTTAGGCCACACTTAAAAGGTGACAAGAAATTAGAAAAGAGTAAAGGGCATTTTTTTTTCAGGTGCCTCCTTCACGGGTGCCCCCTTTGGGGTTGTTCAGGGGTGCCCAGCCGGGGGCGACCTCACCCCCTCTCTTCTCCTCCCTTTTTTTTCCCCAGGTCTGGTTTGACCCTTCCTTCGAGCGAGCCCGTCGAGCGAGCTCGCTCAGCGAGCCTGTCGAGCGAGCTTACTCGGTGAGCTCGTCGAGCGAGCTCGCCCGGCGAGCTCGCTCGCTGCGAGCAAGCAGCCTCGCGCTGCTTGCTCGCAATGCGAAGCTGTAGTGCAACTTCGCGTGACGAGCAAGCAGCAGCAGTGGCTGTTGCTGCTGCGGTTGCCACTGCTGCGCGGTCTGCTGCTGCTATTGCAGCCCGCGTGAGCACGTGCAGCTGCACGCTATAGCTGTCCGCCGGCGCCGCCGCTACTACTGCTGCTGTTGCTACGTTTACTGCACGCTACTACTCCTGCAGCTGCTTGCTGCTGCCGCTGCTACTTCTACTTGCTGCTGCTCGCAGCCGCCTGCTCCTGCTGCTTGCTGCCGCTTGCTGCTGCTGCTGCTGCTGCTGTTGCTCACTGATTCACTACTTGCTGCTGCTGCTGCTATTGCTATTGCTTGCTGCCGCCTGGTGCTGCTGCTCCTAGCCGCCTGCTGATGCTGCTGCTACGGCTGCTGCTGCGGCTGCTGCCTGCTGCTGCTGCGAATGCTGCTACAGCACCAACCTGTTGGTGCGAGCTGCTTCCTTTTCTTTTCTGTACACACCGATAGCCAGACACGGCTGCTGCTGCCACCATGTGCTGCAGCTGCCACCCGGTGCTGCTGCTGCCACCCGGTGCTGCTGCTACAGGGGCTAACACCCGTAGATACTATCGTCTTTGCTACCTCCACTACTCCGTTGCAACGTAGTCGTGGTAGGTCCCTCCGGGATCTGCTGCTGCTGCCGTGGGTGACTGCCGCTGCTGCCACTCACTGCTGCTGCTACTACTACTGCGTCTCTGTTCCACAACACTATGAGCTTTGGCTCGTTCGCTTTGATACCATGAGAAGTTTCCTAGAACCTTCCTAACCACTTGCCGCGACACTAGGCGTCAGCGCCAGGTCAGCGTGTGACAACAATCACCAGTTAGAGACAAAACTGCAAGGGTCTGGGTAGGGACACGAACAGAGTGTCAGGAAACTCAAACTGAATATAATTGCAGAGAGAGAGAACAAATGACAAGTCCACAGTATAAATACCTGCCGCGGCGCACGACAGGTGTTGCACGCGGGAATGCAAGGTCTGTCCTATAAACCGGCCCAAAAACACTATTTTGGCCGTAACTCTGCGCAGACAAATCAGAATGCTACGCCGTCTGAACCTAGAGATGCAGGATCTCAAGCCAGATGCCACGACTGGTCACACACACACTAGTCCGGCACCGATCGGTGTAGAGGAAATACAAAACATGCAAATCGGGCTCAAGGGCAAGTCCACCGAGAAAAGTCTAGCGTCTGTAGAAGAACCGCAAAGTACCCCGACAAGCACCCAGGGCATCGTGGCAGCTCTTTGGCAGCTGCTGGTGGATGGAGCCACCACTCGTCGGTGCTCCGGTGCCAGCTGCGTCCGCATCAAGGATAGTGTCGTCACGTTCTCCTGTAGCGCTGCTCTCCTTGCCGTCGCTCGTGACAGGTGGAAGCCACACACACCAACACTTATGACACGCAGGTAGTCGGTCACATCCACTGGCTCCCCCAGCTTTTGCACATCTTGTGTTTTCAATAACCTCTTCTCGGCGGGCATCATCGGCGTAGACGCTGAGGGCACAGACTCAAGGAGCGAGGCAAAGCACTCCCACAGGCTTCTGACATATGGAGCCTGGTGGACATGAAGAACACGGTGAGTACGATCACGCTCAAGCTCCATGCCAAGAAATACTCGAGCTGGGCCCAAGTCTTTCATCTTGTATGTAGACTGAAGCAGGGACATCACAGCTGACACTGCCTCCCGATTTGGTGATGTAATGAGGAGGTCGTCCACATAGACGAGGGTTGCGACAAACGGTGCAGAGTTGGGAGCGACAAAGAGAGAAGGATCTACTGTGCTACGACGGTATCCACCCTTTTCCAGGATAAAGGTAATTACCTAGTTCCAACACCGTGGTGACTGCTTCAGGCCATAGAGAGCCTTGCGCAGTCTCCACACCCTGTCAGTGCCATCAGAGAATCCTGCAGGTTGCACCATGTAAATTTCCTCATCCCACTGATCATGCAGAAAGGCGTTGTTGACATCCATCTACTCGAGCTCCCAATCATGGTGGGCGACAAGGCTCAGAAGGGCGCGAGCAGTGGTGTAGCGCCCGACAGGGACAAACGTCTCGTCAAAGTCAACGCCAGGGACTTGTGAGAACCCCTTGGCGGTGAGACGTGCCTTATACTTGTCAAGCTCGCCATTGGGCTTGTACTTGTGCCTAAAGACCCATCGTGCATCGATGGCTTTGCGACCGGGCGGGAGATCGACCGGCTTGTAGACAGCGTGGTCGCCAAGAGCTCGAAGCTCATCTTGCATAGCAGCCTCCCATTGCTGGGAGTCGGGCGCACTGCGTGCCTGACGAACAGTAGTCGGGTCAGACGAGGGTGCAGCAGCAACTATCCTGTGACACTCAGCGAAACTGCTGCGGATGGCGGCTTCGAGAGCGCGCTCGTGCTCAGACCTGAGCAGCGTCTGCCCAAGGGCAGAGCTGGGATGGACCACTGCTCTGGCCAGGCCCAAGGCGTCCATGCCAGTCGGTAGCTTTACAGGCTGCTCTGGGTGGGACTGGACAGGACGGACGGATGGAGCGGCGACACTGGAGGAACAAGAGGGGAGTGCGCGAAGACGCCCGCCATGAACAAAGGGCTCGATGGGAGCAGGACCAGGAGGGTCACCAGGCGACGGCGGAGCAGGGGTAAGTGGACTGGACGGAGCCGCTGAGGAGTGTGCAGGAGAAATTAACTCAGACGGAACTGGGGAGGACGCCACATGAGACGCAGGAGCCCCGAGCGAGCTGGACGACATGGACGGAGAAATGGAAGGAGACACAGTGCCAGACGACGAAGGCCACTCCGAGGGTGAAGGCTGTGAGGAAGGGACAGCAGCAGGGACTGCAGGGACAGCGGGAGCAGCAGGCCCGACGTCCCCCCGCAACCGAGAGAGCGGCAGCAGGGAGGCGGCCGTAGAGTGACGAGTGAGGTCAAGAAGAAAGACAGACTCAAAGAAAAGGGCATTGCGGGACTCAATGACGCGCTGGCGCTCCTGGTTCCAGAAGCGCCATGCTTTGGACTGGGCAGACACGCCTAAGAAAGGGCAGAGACGCCCACGAGGGGAGAGTTTGCCGTCACGAAGGTCCTCAGGGAGCCAGATAGATGCAATGCTACCCTAGACACGAGCGAGTCAAAGGTCAGCACGGGTCCCATACCAACGCTCAAAAGGCGTGACCGAGCGGGGGAGGGGTCCGTGCGGGACGCGATTCCAAACCCAAGTCATGTAACTCATGGCCTCAAAGGCGAACAGAGGAGGAAGACCGGACTCAGACAGAAGGGTACGGACGCCGTCGGCAAGATTCCAGTTCCAACGCTTAGAGACTCCATTTTGTTGGGGTGTGTAGGGAGCGGAGGTCTCCAAACACACCCCTTGAGACTCAAGGAACCGGGCGGTGGGAAGGAGGAACTCACCGTCGCGGTCGTTGCGGAAGACACATAGCGAGCGCTGACAAGACCGTTCAGCCTGACGGAGCCACGACTCAATGACAGGAGGTACGTCACTCTTCTGGCAAAGAGCGAAGACCCAACAATAGCGGGAGAAGTCATCAGTGAGGCACAAAACATAACGCCCAACACCCCGAAGAAAGTCATGGGAGAGAGGACCCATGACATCAGCGTGAACAAGAGCAAGGGGGTGGGAGGACCAGGAGTCAGAGGAAGCGAAGTGAGAACGATGCATTTTCCCTTGGGCGCAGTCTAGACAGTCTGAGGGACAGGGCGAAGGAAAGGTGGAGGGTGACAGCCCAACAGCAGGTTGGAGACGGAGCATGCTGGAGATGGCATCAGTGTGAACATGGCCAAGACGACGATGCAAGAGTTGGATGTCAGCGGGTGAGAGAGATGGTGCAACGTGAGCAAGAGAGGAGCCAACAAAGTGGGGAGCGGGAGCAATGAGTGGCACACGGTAGAGTTCATCACACTTCAGTCCCGCAGAACGATGCGGTAAGTGGAACGAATGCAGACAGTGCAAATACCCCGACTGGTGGAGAAATCCATGCCCTGATTGTTAAGGGAGGGCACGAACAACAGGCTGAGCTCCAAAGAAGGCACATACAGCACGTCGGGCAGAAACAGCACGCCACCGGGACCAACAAAACGGACAATGCCGACGCAATGGACAGGCAGTAGCTGACCAGAACCAGTACGAACAAAGCGGACGGGACCAGCGAGATCCAACGAGACAAACGCTGTGCAAACATAGGTCATGTGGTGGGTGGCCCCGCAGTCGAGAACCCAGAAGCCACCGGAGACACGAAGACCAGGAAGGACGCCACAGGTGGCAACAGTGCCAATAGAGGGTGGAGCAGAGTCACAGACAGACAGGAAACAAGGAAGAACGACAGACTGCCAATGCTCAACCCACGGAACACATGCGGACGGGAGCCCAAGAACATGACCGGGGGGGTCCCCACGAAGGACAGTGTCAGTGTGACAAGGGAGACCTCTGGCCAACGAAGACACACTCTCACCTCCCTGATCGCAGAGGTGAAGACGCTGGAGAAGAGATTGCTCCAGCTGGCGCTCGCCATCGACGGACGCTGCGGAAGAGGGAGGAGACAAACCCGAGGGAGGTGCGAACCACGGAGGTGAGATGTACGCCGAAGAAGGGGGCCCGGCGTACACGGGTGCACCGTAGGGCGATGGCCAACCCCACGAGTACGGGATGGGGGGTGGAGCTGTGGAAACGCCAGCGGTGGAGTAGAGCTGTGCCGAGGTGGAGCTGACAGGTCGAGAGACAGAGGTGGAGCTAGAGTTGGTGGCAGAAGAAGACGGAGAGCCGCCGGTGCGAGCCCAGTGTGCACGCATAGAGCAGGCTAGGTGCAGATCGTCAGGAGGCGCAGGGCACGCACGAGCTGAATGCGTAGAGGAACCACAGTTCCAGTACACAACCTCACCAGGGACACGAGAGGGTGCAGTGTCCTTGCCCTTACCCTTGCCCTTTCCGCGACCACGGCCACGCCCGCGCCCCTGGGAGGTGAGAGCGGTGGCCGTAGCTGCCGAGGAAGAGGAGGATGTGGAGGAGGTGGCGGCAGTCGATGAAGAAGCAGAGGAGGAAGCGGTGGTGGCTGTAGCAACGCCAGCGACTGCAGCGTGGTGCAGGCATTTGTTCTAAAGGCTGGTCCACCAAGCAGCGAGCTGATCAGCAACAAAGTCCCAGAGAGCGCCAATGCCCGGTGGAGAATCAGGAGGAACCGGCTGAGAAGCGAGACGCAACAGTTCATCAGATTTGACGTGGCGGAGGAGGTCTGACAGCTCGGGAATCAACCCGTTGACCATGGTGTGGACAACAGCTAGCTGGCATGGCGCGGCTTTGTCGAGCTCACGAAGGAGCTTGAGCCCGCGTGCCCAGTAGGCGTCAGCCGAATCGTCAGCACACATTATGAGCATGTTGAACTCCACAATGAGGGCACTCTGGGCTGCCTAACCAGTGATCGTGGTGCGACGGCGAAGCATGGTGTAGGCACCAACAGGATCAGCTAGACGCTGTACGGCGGGATTGACGTTGTAGGTACCAACCTCGTCGACAAGAGTCTCTGGCGCAGCAGCAATGAGGGCACGGACAGCGCGGGCAGACTCAGCAGCGACAGGCGTAAAAGGTGCAACAACTGGGAAATAGTATTCCCACAGACGCTCCCCCTGGGCCCAGGCGCTGAAGCGGGTTTCCCAAGAGGAGAAGACGAGTCCGGCGGACAGGACAGGCGGCTGCAAGAAAAAATCATGCTGGCACGTGACAGGAGTGGGATTGGCAGCGGAAGGCGTGACAGTAGTGTTTCCGGCAGCGGTGCTAGAAGCAGCGGGTGTGGAGGAAGCAGCCGCAGTGGTGCTAGCGCTGGCAGCAACGGTAGGGACGGAAGCAGCAGGGAGGCGCTTAAGCACAATAGCTGCAACCTCATCAGCAAAGGCGGCACGATTATCATCCACAAGCTTGAGGCGGTCCTCAGCCTCGCGCTGCGCCTCAAGAGCGAGGCGCAGCTGGCGCTACAGGTCAGCGATGACTGATTTGTCGTCACTAGGCATGGTGACGACGACGAGGTCCTGTCGGACAGATTTCGACAGAGTTTCCCCTGCCCCAGTGGGCGTGGGAAAACTGGATGTGCCCAAGGCACGAGGAATGTGTACTGCAGGACAGCCCGACCCCAAGCAGACAAGTAAGAAAGTCCCGAAAGAGAGGAAAAGAGGCAAGGAGATAGAGTAGTAGCCAAGGACCCTCACAAAGCAGAAGGAGGTGGAGGTGCACGCAAAAAGGCAAGGAGCGGTGGAACAGATGCAGCGGTTGCAGCAAAGGCAATGGAGATAGTGGATGTGATGGGAATCACCAGAGCAATCGCTCCGGTGATGAGGACGGCTCCAAGAGTGGTGAAGGCTACAACGATGGAGATGGCTGCTGTGACGACGCTGGTGACGTTCGAAGGAGCAGATGAGGCAGCAGCAACAGCACCGGAGGTGGAGGTACGAATGGAGGAAGCGGCCGTAGACACGGCAGACGCAGCCGAGGCAGTCGCGGAAGTAACAGCAGAGGCGGCTGCAGCAACCTGAGTAAAGATATCTGTGGCTGCCGCAGCCACCGAACCGGCTACAACGGCGGCTTTGGTGTATGACTCAGCAGCGCGTCCTGCCGAGGTCGAGGCGGAGGCGCGAGAAGCTCGGGCAGTGGCAGCAAGTGTGGTGGCGGTTGCTGCTGTAGCGTTGACTATCGCGAGGGCCGTGCGCGTAATCCTGGTGGCCACGGCAACAACGTCGTGACCTATGACAGAGGACACGCGAGCACTTGCGGCGCCGACCCCAGCGCTAATGTGCGGATGCTTGACCCCCCCCGGAGAACAAGAAAGAGGTGAGCTTACCGGTATAGAGGGCCACACTGGTTGCGATAGTAAGGTTGCCTCAACGAAGGCGGCGCCACGGTGGATGTGGCGTTGCCGTGCCGAGCTCTCCCCTGAGTTGCCACCGAGATCCTCCCAGTGCGCCAGCGTGACGACGACCACCACCAGACGGTGGTGCGGAGACTGCTACAAGGTTGTAGTGTCGATCCTTTACAATGCCGCTTGCTGCTCCTGTCACGTTGGTTATGCGGCTGCTGTGGTGCAAGTGCTGTTGTTGCAGCCACTGCTACTGCCGTGCTGCTGCTGCTAGTGGTGCTGCTATTTGCTACAGCTACTACTGTTGTTGCCGTGCTGCTGTTGAGCTGCTGCTGAGCTGTTTGTTGAGCAGCTGCTGATCTACTGCTGAGCTGCTTGCGAGGTGCTGCTGAGCTGTTTGCTGAGCAGCTGCTGATCCGCTACTGAGCTGCTGCTGAGCTGTTTGCGAGCTGCTGCTAAGCTACTGCTGAGATGATGCTGCGCTGCTGCTAAGATGATGTTGCGAAGCTGCTGAGTTGCTGCTGAGCTGTTGAGTTGCTGCTGAACTGTTTGCTGAGCAGCTGCTGATCTGCTGCTAAGGTACTGCTGAGCTGCTGCTGAGCTGTTTGCTGAGCTACTGTTGAGCTACTGCTAAGCTGATGCTGTACTGCTGCTAAGATGCTGCTGTAAAGCTGTTGCTGAGCTCCTGGTGAGGTGCTTCTGCTGGGCTATTGCTGCGGAGCTGCGGAGCTAGAGCCACTACTACTGGGATGTTGCGAGCCACTCTGCTGAGCTGCTGCAGCAGCTGCTGCTACTCAGCCGTTGTTCACGTTGCATCTACTGCAAATGCTACTAGGAGACAGCGACGGACCCCCCACGCTGCCGAATTTTTTTTCGGCAGCATTTCCCTCGCCCCAGTGGGCGTGGGAAATATGGGAAGGCCGTGGGAACACTTGTAGGAACCTGTTCCAACCCCACCCAACCAAGGAATAGAGGGGAGCCCAACCAGCAGGAGGAGGGGAAGACCAAAGAACCTTGACGGCAGAATGCCGTCACTAGCTACTGCTGAGGCTACAGCAGTCAGCTGCTGCTGTGCTGGTAGATTGTGACGGCGGGGTGGATGCGCGACGCCAAGAGTGGCTGTCGCGGGTTTGGCCCAGAATACGTGGGCAGCAGATCGATCCGCTGCCCGTCTTCTATGCAAACACTACTCTGATGCCAGTAAGGTGCTGTGCTAGAAAAGCAAGCAACAGCTGGGGTAATACTAGGAAGACACCAAGCAAGCGACAGTGTTGACGTGGAAGTTAAAAGTGAAGAGACGAAATGTAAGTGAGTAGCAAGTCACGGAGGTGTTACGTGCAGGTGGGAGCGAGCGAACGAGCGGGCAGGGAGCGAGCAAGCGAGCGAGCACTGCAGCGAGCTCGAAATTGGGGGATTCGACCCCACATGCCCATAGAATAATTTCCTAGTATAAACTAGGTCATCGTACAAGCAACAACCTGTCTACAGAAGAAACCTGGTTATGCTCATGACAAACTGTGTATCAATGCATGTGAGCAATGCAAATAAGTCTGACAAGCTCTGATTGAGCTTCTCCATGGCTCGTCTTCTCAGCTTCTGGTCACGACGTATCAATCGGCGGAGTCATCTCTCACTGGTCAGTCAACTGCACCAGTGATGTGAGTGTGCAACGAGGCCAGAGGTCACCGTGTGATAATGACATGAATCCAACACCCCATGACTCATAAACGTAGTGCACATGTGCGGGCAGAGACACAGTGAACGACCAGACTCCCCTAGGACACGTAGAAATCCAGGCAGGGACAAAGAGAGCCAGTCACGGACGCACGCCGACCGAACTCACAGCCTTCTTGAACTAGTCGCGCTTCAGTGCCTTAGTAAGAAAATCTGCCAACTGCCGTGCTGTCTCAACCCACACCATGCTGATGCTACCGTCATGCAACAATGAACGCACATGGTGATACTCAACGTTGATGTGCTTTGTGCGTGTGTGATGTACGCCGACATTGTTGGCGATGGTCATGGCACCCTCATTGTCACAATGCAATGCGATGGATGCGACAGACTGATGCAAATCGGACAACAAACAACGCAACCACACACTTTCACACGAGCCTGAGCCAAGCTCAACGTACTCAGCCTCAATAGTATTGCGTGCAATGCACCCCTGCTTGCCACTATGCGAGGACACAGCAGTGCCTCCAATCGGAAAGATCCAGCCCATACGACTCTTACCGTCCAAACTGCCGGCCCAGTCACTGTCGGTGTAGCCCACCGCAACAACAAACGGATGGCGGCAAAACATGAGACCTCGCCGAGGAGTCGAGACAACATAGCAAAGTACTTGGATCGCGGCCTCGTAGTGGAGGTGACGCGGCTCCTGAGAAATCTGGGCCAGGAGGTTGACGGCGAAAGCGATGTCTGGACGCTTCGTCGTCGCCAAGAACATCAATGACCCTGAGACTCGTAGGTACGTGGTCACATCGACTGGCTCCCCCACAACAGCTGGGTCAGGACTCTTCAGCTTCACCTGGCCATTCGGTGACATCAATGAAGATGCACTCGGCACAAGTGGCAGATCCTCCGCAGAGCGGGTGGACAGAGCCTGCACATAGGCAGCCTGGTGGATGTGAAATATGCCCTAGGAGCGATCATGCTAGAGCTCCATGCCTAGGAAGACTCTGGCAGATCCTAGATGCTTCATCTGGTAGGCGGCGTACATCAAGTCCTTGACACGCTGGATGGCAGCTGTGTCTGGCGACACAATGAGGACATCGTCGACGTAAAACAGAACAGCAACAAAGGTCTGGCCTCGCCGACTGACAAATAATTCGGGGTCAGCGGTGTTGTGTTGGAGCCCGATGCAAAGGAGAGTGCTGCTGATCTCCTGGTTCCAGCACTGAGGCAACTGCTTCAGGCCATAGAGGGGCTTACGCAGTCGCTAGACTCTTGCAGTGCCATCGTCAAAGCCTGGGGGTTGTACCATGTAGAGCTCCTCACTGTCCAGTGAGCCATGGAGGAACGCATTGCTCACATCCATCTGATGCAGCTCCCACCCATGCTGGGTGACCAGGCTGAAGAGCGCCCGTCTAGTGGAGAACCGGCCAACCGGGGCAAAAATCTGGTCGTAATCCACCCCATGAATCTGGGCAAACCCTTTGGTTGTAAGGCGGGCCTTGTACCTTTCCAAGGACCCGTCAAGCTTCCACTTGCGCCGAAAGACCCACGGTGCCAATGGCCTTCCGACCTGGAAGAAGGTCAAAGAGGTCGTACACATGGTGCTGTCGGATGGCGACGAGCTCATTGGTGCAAGCAGCGTCCCAGTGTGTGGCCTCAGGAGAGGCTTGAGCCTCGCGCAGGGTGGCTGGGTCCTCCGGGCGTGCTGTGGAGTGGATTGAGAGAGCATTTGCATCTCGGGCCCCAGGTGGGATGCACGTGAGTGCAGCCACGACAGCGTGCCGATGCTCGTGATGAAGTATGGCGTAGCCCAGTGCGGAGCCCGGGTGAAGGTCAGCAATGATGGCCGAGGTGGTCAAGCCGAGGGCCTTGGTGCTAGGATCCCCACTCATGACCGTGGGAGTGGAGGAGACACGTAGAGCCACGGGGGGTCGAGGTGCCATGGCGCGCGGTACGACGGTTTGCGCGCTCACCGACGGCCTAGATCAAAGGATTCCGCCTAGGCCACGTGTGTAGCGTGGCAAGGCAGGCGATGGCGCTGAGTCCGACGGGCCAACGGAGACGGAAGGGGATGCTGGCCCTGAGGGGCCAGTGCACGCGACTGGGGCTGCTGGCCCGGAAGGGCGAGTGGACCCGACTGGGGCAGCTGGTGCGGCGAGTCCAGTGGTCACAACTGGGGCTGCCGGCCCGGAGGGACCAGCGGACGCGACTAGGGCTGCTGGTCCGGCGGGGCAAGTGGTCGTGACCGGGGCTACCGGTTCGAAGGGACCAATGGACGCGACTTTGGCTGCTAGTCCAGAGTTTCCAGTGGTCGCGACTGGGGCTGCTGGCCCGGAGGGACTAGCGGAGGCTACTGGGACTACCGGTCTGGAGGGGCCAGTGGTCGCTACTAGGGCTGCTGGCCCAGAGGGACTAAGGGATGGGCCACCCGGAAGCGGTAGGACAGAGGACGGACTCACTACTCCCCCACGTGCGGGATAGACATGGACGAGCCGGAGCGAATGAGGTCGCTGTTGGCCTGAGGGTGAGTGTGCACCCTGGAGGGTCCCTAGCAGTGGCTGGTTCACACCACCAACTGTTTTTGCAGAGACTGAAACTGTAGAGGCAACTGGTTCAAGGATGGCAAAATCTGGTCAGA
>SZWC01008394.1:89913-106624 GCA_023375785.1 Penium margaritaceum | reverse complement strand
AAAAAGACAAGCCTTAGTGGCTTAGTGGTTAATGGTGTCCACCTCTAGAGGCAGGGGCCCGGGTTCAAGTCCCACAAGATGAAATTCTGCCCTGCCTCAAGGGAGGTGGAAAATAGATGCCAGGAAGCTAGCTCAACCTCTAGAGTTCCTCTTTAAGTTTCTAGAAGGCCAGGTGAGGGTCCAGGAAGGTGGCACACCTTCTAGAAGGGGTGACTTGTCCTACAAGGCATCTAGAGGTGTCTTGGTCTTCTGGACACCTTCCCTCCTACTAGAAGCAAGCTGAGGAATCTAGGAAGGGGCAGAAGCTTCTAGAGGAGGGAAGGGATGCCTTCCTAGGTGGGAAAAGGACAGCCTACCAAGGAGCACTCTAGAAGCCATAGAATCTGCTAGGAAGCTCCAAATCTGGCATGCTTTGGTGTTCTGGAAAGCTTAGATCAGTGGCTATAAAATGCCACTGCTTGTGAGCCTTGATAAAGTGTTAATTTCCAGTCAATTGAGGGCAAAACTATTGCCTCACTCTCTGACCAGATTTTGCCATCCTTGAACCAGTTGCCTCCACAGTTTCAGTCTCTGCAAAAACAGTTGGTGGTGTGAACCAGCCACTGCTAGGGACCCTCCAGGGTGCACACTCACCCTCAGGCCAACAGTGACGACCGTGGGTATCCAATATATAAAAAGCTCGTTTTTATGAACAAAATGCCCATGGAGTGTCCCGATGGCGGGTACCACGCACCACAGTGGTGCCGTACCTGTCACATCATCCTGGTTCCCGCCGGACGACAGCGACGACTACGGCACAGATGATCCGTGCTTGACGCAGCAGACACCAAGTGCCGAGAACGACGATGCACCGGCAGCTGCAGTCGACGGGACCCCACACCGTGACGCCAACGGACTCCTCAGGATGTCCCGTGTAGGCGGGCGTGTGCACTCTACGAAGGGCGGGACCGTCGGTTCTGACGATGAGGCAAAGGCAGCCAACGCCAAGGCGAAAGCTGTCCCCGCCCGCATCGCTGACCCCAGCCCACGTGCTCCCCCGAAGAAGCGGAAGGCTGCGGTGGTCTTCCCGGGTGGCTCAATGTTCAAGAACATGGCCGCATGCAAAGCCGCAGTCGAAGAGTATGCGGTACACAACCGCATGGCGTTGAGGTGGCTGAAAAGCGATCCCACTTGGTTTGTGACCCGGTGCAAGCAGTTTGCCACTAAAGGCTGTCCGTGGATTGTTCGTGCCGGGTACAGCAAGAAGTCCAGTGCAGTCAACATCACCTCGTTCGTGGATGGCCATCTTTGTGACCCCGGCCTTGGCCGGGGTAACCCCGTGTGCACCATGAGGTGGGTGGCACGACACATTGAGAGCACCATCGCCCGGGACCTGTCGATGAAGCCTAAGGCGCTGTAGGCGGTTGTTACATGAGTGGCCAACACGAAGGTGCCATACACCACCCTCTACCGTGCAAAGAAGCTGTGTCTGGAGAAAATGTATGGCAAGAAGAGCGAGTCGTGGAGCATGTTCCTAGGGTACGCGGACGAGGTAAGTTATCCCGTTTTAACTTACCTGTTGTCAACCATTTTTGACTACGGCTATGACATAGTTCGGTCACTGATCATGCCGAATATGTTTCAATGTGCAGGTGCTGAGGGTTGACCCGCAAGCCATCGCCAAAGCGGAGAAAGATCGTGACACCGGTGCCTTCGACCGTGTGCTCATTGCACCAGGTGCCTGCAGGTAGGGTTTTGAGTACACGAGGAGGGTCCTTGTCATGGATGGGACACACCTAAAAAACGGCCACAAACAGGTACTGCTCATCATGCAATTTTTTGACGCTAATGACAACGCGGTGCCCGCTGCATACGCCCTGGTGTCCGGGGAAGATGAGCCCAATTGGTCTTGGATCTGCGAGTTGGTGACAGCAGCGTACCCAAACGCAGCAGCTCAGGGGACCGTGGTCATTTCTGACCGGGAGAAGGGACTGGCCAATGCAGTCGAGGCCAAGCTGCCCGGGGCGACTCACACGTACTGCGCATGGCACCTCATGCGCAACGTGCAGTCCAAGTGCCAGGGCAGGTCTGGCGCACTCTTCTGGAACCTGGCACACGTGACGACGGAGGCGGACTGGGACGCAGCTCTGGCAGAGATGCGACGCACATCACCTAGGGCGGTGGATTACCTGCTGGACGGGAATGGAGAGCCCGGTATCCTGAAGGAGTGCTGGAGTCGGCTTTACCGTCCGCTTTCTTGCAGTGGGCATACCACCAGCAATGCCATGGAGTCCTTGAATGGCAAGCTAGTCGAGCTGCGCAAGATGTACCCATTTTTCTGCTTCGTCAACTTGCATCTATTTGTACAGCGGTTGTGGAACATTCGCCGCAGGTTGGCACACGATGCCTCGGGCAACGTCGCGCCCACGCTCTACCTGAAGCTGAAGAATAACTGTGACCGCAGGGAGTACGCCCTGGACTTGGACGGCGACGAGAGGGGACCGTGGCACGCTGGCACAGCCATTCGGCCCAATGGCACTCCTTGCGACGTCAACATCACGACGAAGTCCTGCACATGTGGGCGGTGGCCGGAGTATGGAGTGCCGTGTCTGCTCGCGTGCAGCCTATTGCTGGAGAACGCGATGAACCCGGTCGCCTACGTCGATCTCGGCTACCTCAACCTGAGCTACAAGCGCACCTACAACGCACCCTTCCCACTGCCAAAGGTGCGCCAGGTCAAGCCCACACAGCCCAAGTGGAAGCAGCCGGGCCCAAGTCGCGGGCGTGGGCGGCCAGCCACGGTGCGCTTGGACAGGTACACGAAGTCGAAGAACCGTCGCATCTGTGCACGCTGTGGGAAGTAGGGACATGTCCGGCGGGCATGCCTGAACATGGAGGCCCCAAGCCCAGAGGCGATGGCAGCCGCACGTGTCTCCGAGCTTGACGCAGAGAGACGCATGCGCGCCTCGTGCAAGAGCAACGTGGACGCTATGGGATACTCAGGGGATGAGGCCGATGATGCACCACCTGCTGCAGAGGATGCAGAGTGTGAGGATGAGGAGGAGGAGGAGGAGGAGGAGGAAGACGAAGACTCCCACGAGGAGGGGGAGGACGAAGAGGGAGGGGAGGGAGAAGAGGAGGAGGAGGAGGGGGGGGAGGGGGGGCAGGAGGTCGTTGACCCTGTCTCTGTGTCCGGTGACGAGGAAGGCGTCGACCACCATGATGCCGAGGACCGTGAGGAGGCCTGGATAGCCTTCCATGCTGAAGTGGACAGCATCAACCGGTCCTTTGCCATTTGGTGAGTCTGAGTCAGCTCTTTCATTCTGCCCCTATCTCATTTCAGGAGTTACTTGGTTGTGTTCATGAATTTAAACTATGTGTTCATTGTCTGTGTTTGCTTTGCAGAGATCAACAACGACCACTTGTGGTAGGGGAGGTGCATCCCAGATTACATGTGGCGCATGATTGCACTCCTGCATTACAGTAGGCTTCAGTCGTGGTGTACGTGGATTAGTAGTTTTGAGTAACAGCATTTCACAAAGGATTTGAGTGACCATTGCCAGATCTCGGGTACTCCTCCCATCCCATGTACAAACCCTAAAGCATGTAATTCTCGTCACTTGACATAACTGAGCATCATAAGTGACAAGTATGATTTGTGCCTTGTCCTAGTATGCAAGTGTTGTAATCTACAATTGCAGTTGTATTCAAATAGTAATGAAGAGTGGTGTGATAATACAGTCTAAATCTGGATCCACCACTCAGAGGTACGAAGGGTACATATAGACTCTTGACATCTTCAGTTCATTCTCTTTGCGTCATTAGTTTGATGGAATGAACAACATGGCTTCTTGTGCCCAAGACGACTTGACTATCATGTTCCTCCTGGGAGTTGGTACAACATTGGTGTGTCAGAAACTGCTCTCCTACTTGTGGCCGCCAACAAGAACAAGATTCATAGGCATGTGCCATTGTACACCAACACACAACGACACATGTGAATCGGATACGGACCCTACTGTACCAGAGGCAGAGGAGAGTCATGGGGAAGATGTCTTCTACGTGTCTGGAGACGACAACATAGGCTACATTGATGTCGAAGAGGACATGTTTTTTTATGCACTAGGATGTCATGGTCGTCAGGGTTGCGGATGCGACCTCTGCCACTGGCTATGGTTGTGCGGTGTACTGGATCCAAAGTGGTTAGATCCAGAGTGGACTGGGTAATTCATCCTGAATTAGTATCTTCATACCCACATTTGTCGGAGAAATAATGCAACAATGCCCATATTCCACCCAGATCATTACTTCCATGCCCATAACAGGTACGGGATTAAGGCTTTCATGCCCAATGTTCACCATTAAATGTTATTGAAATGCCCTTGCTTGACATTGAAATATGATCTGTATGCCCTGAAAGGTGTAGGACACTAACACCAGACTAACACGACATGCCCATGAGTAAGACTTTTGTGCCCAAATTTCATCATTAAACATTACTGAAATGCCCTTGGTTGACATTGAAATATGAACTCGATGCCCTGAAATGTGCAGGACACTAACACCACATGCCCATGAAATATGAATTGTATGTCCTGAAATGTGCAGGACACCAACACCACATGCTCATAATGTCTCATGTACCCAAATATGTCTCTGCAAACCTCGGATGCCCATTGTGGACGTGAAACAATGAAGGTGTACCCATTGTTCTGCATGGACAATAGCTGGGCTGCCCAAACATGTCACTGGAACAATACTTATAAAACCAATACTCTCACTACATTAAATCTCACATGCCCAAAGTTGTTGACGGTATTACCATGGATTCCTCATGATGGACTCGGTGGCTCCGACCATATCCACGGCTCCCATGGGTCGGAACAGTTGAGCGGCTTGCTACTTGGCATGGGCACTCCCAAAACCCAGGCCATATGGTATGGAGAAACAGGAGTCACGACCCATGATGGTACAATGTGGCCCAACCTTGCGTTGCGTGCGACATAGCGGTCCCACACCTCCTTCAATGCCACCCATGGCTGGTGTACGGCCACAGGATCCTCCACGGGAGTACCCCATCCCTGATGTGTGAGGCCATTAGGACGGGCGTCGTTGTCCATGTCCAAGGAACGTGTTCGTCAAAGTTCGATAGTAGGAGTAAACAGAGCGCAACTTCATATTGGGGAAGCACCTTCAACCAACGGCGAAGTATCGGTTCATCGTGCGAACCGGTACAAAAAGCAGGTCACTTGATGAACCTGTTCGCGTGAGCGTGGGTGGACGTCGGCACATGCCGTCGACAAGGTTGACGTGCGCACGGCGTCGGCAACATCCACCGTGGACAATATGTCGTTGCCGGTGGCCTAAACCATTCGNTTGCGTGCGACATAGCGGTCCCACACCTCCTTCAATGCCACCCATGGCTGGTGTACGGCCACAGGATCCTCCACGGGAGTACCCCATCCCTGATGTGTGAGGCCATTAGGACGGGCGTCGTTGTCCATGTCCAAGGAACGTGTTCGTCAAAGTTCGATAGTAGGAGTAAACAGAGCGCAACTTCATATTGGGGAAGCACCTTCAACCAACGGCGAAGTATCGGTTCATCGTGCGAACCGGTACAAAAAGCAGGTCACTTGATGAACCTGTCCGCGTGAGCGTGGGTGGACGTCGGCACATGCCATCGACAAGGTTGACGTGTGCACGGCGTCGGCAACATCCACCGTGGACAATATGTCGTTGCCGGTGGCCTAAACCATTCGGCGAGCATTCATTGGCGACAAAAATGTACTATTCCGGGGGATGCGCAGACGTCGGCTATGGCGCGACAATGGCGGTCCACATGCATGGGTTCAGGTTGTGCGAACTTCCCGCCGTCGAACGGTAAATGACAAATCGAAGCAGAGGCTGCCTGCCCAGGCTGGCAACATGCGAGGTTTCTTTCCGACATGCAAGTCAAAGCGAACCAAATACTTCGCGTGAATATTGGGCACAGTAGACATAAAACTTGGATTCGTCTCAGAAACTGAAGAACATGGGCACCGCAGTCTTTCCGTTCTCGACTATGGATACGGCGTGCGAGTTGTTTTTGACTTTAGGCACCGCGTGCGGGTCAAAATCGACTATGGGCAGCACGTCTCAATCGACCGAAACGACGGGCAACGGATTGCTTATGCCCATACCAATGTCGCAAAAGATATAACGCATATGACAATGTTGCACAAAAGATAACGCATATGCCAACAGAAAACAACGCATATGACAATGGCGTACATAAAACAACGCATATGCCAATGCTACACAGAAAATACCTGAGGAACCCAAAAACGCAAAAAAATGTCATGTTCCCGCCACATACCATGTAGCATTGATGCATGATATGATTTCTGTCACTCACTATGTCTCCGACGAATGCACCATTGCACTTTTTTCCATGTCAGGTCCAAAACACATGCTCTGATCGAGCATGAAAAAAGGGGTGGGCAGCTGGTTGATTTTGTTGCGGAGGCTAGGCGGATGGTTGCTTTTGTAACGCAAGGTGGGCAGATGGTTGCTTTTCTTCCGAACCACGGGCGGATTGTTACTTTTCTTCCGAACGATGGGTGGATGAGAGTCACACTTTGCGTTTTATGGGTATATGAGCTATTTCACCCCTTTTTAGATTATAAGTATGACATCCACGGCCCTAACGATTACGTCGACGATATCTGAGCATGCTAAAAAATTGCTGACATATCCAACATAATGTTAACTTTGAACTAGTATGGATATGGCGTTAATTTTAGTACAAG
Source organism: Penium margaritaceum (assembly GCA_023375785.1). Taxonomy (NCBI): domain Eukaryota; kingdom Viridiplantae; phylum Streptophyta; class Zygnematophyceae; order Desmidiales; family Peniaceae; genus Penium; species Penium margaritaceum. The sequence goes on along the minus strand of SZWC01008394.1, from coordinate 99,857 downwards.
TTAAATGAGATTTCGTGTCCGAATCACAAGGTTGCGTCAGAGACAATCGTCACCTCCGAGTATTGACGGCGTTGACGTGTACAAGTGACTAGCGTTTTGGTGCTTTATGTACGTCGTCAACCAATGACGTCCCGTCATTTGAAGTACAGTTCGATGCCCCCAAAGTACTTGCCTTCGAAAATCGGGGTTCTTACTACTTCGGCATAGAGACAATCCTGACGATTGTTCAACCTTTTCTTTGTAAGACGCTTTTTCACGAACACTACCTTTCATTGTGAGAGTTGACATGTTATCTCGTGCCAGCCTGGCACGAGCATCGCTGCTAGGTAGGACACATGTTGACCAATCTCCGCGTTGTATAGGTGCATGCTTCGACATTGACACATCGAAGGGCATGCGGTCGAGGTATCGTGTTCTCCGAGGATGTAACTATCCTCACGGAGAGAAGTGCTTTGTGCCACGTGCGCAATGTGGCACGAGTCATGTTATCTATTATTGACAGCATCGCTATTGTTGGGTGCACCCTCTCGTGAGCTCTCAGTCAGTGTTTTCGACTAACTGAGAGTTGCCTGTTTGCGCCGTCAGAGCTCACGTGAGCGGCAGAGGGACCGCAGCTATGGCGGACGCTTCTGCACCCAGCAAGAATGGCTAAATCATGTATTTTGTCATCGAATTTTGCACTACATATCCACTTCTAAGATGGCTGCACCACTCAGCTGGGCACACAGCTGTAGACGTCGCTCGCATGGCCCACCTCCAGTCACACCATCACGAGGCACCTCTTCAACGTTGCACAAGCATCCAGGTGTAGCGTATCCGCTCCAAGTCCAAGTTTATGACGAGGACTTGGAGCGTCAACAACAAGCAGCTGTCCAAATCATCTCCCCTGAACAGGTTGCAAACAGCACTCTACGTCTCAGTAGTGGGGCCTATGGCCATGGTAATGCATGGTGGGTGGTTGTGTTCGACAACATCCCGGTTGTGCCAAATGATGTGACAGAGGAAAACCCATCTATGATGGAACCTCGGCTGCTGAACACGCCGCCTCGTCCACGGCCAACGTCAAGACACTGAAGGCCGTCGTCAGGAAGACCACTGGCAAGGAGGTGGACAAGAACACCCTCTACCGCGCCCGCTCGAAAACTCGAGAGTGGGTAATGGGCCCCAAGGACAAGGCGTGGTCACTGTTTCTGGTTTACTGCCAGGAGGTACGTACCGTCACTTTTTCCTACCACTTTTCATGCACTGCTGCCCGTTTGTTTACATTGCCGGTCTAACTGTGAAACGTTTTCTTTGGAACTGTAGCTCATGCGTGTGGATCTCGACACCCATGCGGTTACGGAGGCCACCGAGGATGGGGTCTTCCATCAGCCCTTTGTCGCCCTTGGTGCAACTGTCCTTGGCTTTCAACACTGCCGCAGGCTTGTAGCCATGGACGGGACCAGCCTGAAAAATGGCTTTAAGCAGGTTCTACTGATCTGCCAATTTTTTTATGCCAACGACAACTCCGTGCCGATGGCATGGGCTATGGTGAGCGGGGAAAACAAGGAAAATTGGAAGTGGTTCTGCTTCCACTTGTCTTTGGCTTACCCTATTGCTATGCAGGAATGCACGGTAGTCATAAGCGACAGCGACAAGGGTCTACTGAATGCGGTGGCCGAGAAGCTACCTGGAGCCCAGAACAACTATTGTGCGTACCACCTGTGGGAGAACGTGCGGCAGAGGCATGGCAAGCAGGCTGGGTATTGGTTCTGGAGGTTGGCGCATGCACTAACAGAGGCGGAATGGCAGAGGTGCGAGGAGCAACTACACCGGGTCTCTACACGCGCGGCGGTCATGCTACTGGGTGCAAACGGGGAAGGCGGGATCCTGAGGGAGCAGTGGAGCAGGTTGTACTGCCCCATTGGACGAGGCGGCCACAGCACCTCCAACGCCGCTCAATCGTTGAGGTCCGCAAGCTATTCCCCTTCTACTATTTTGTTGCCTTGTACACTTGGGTGCAGCGGCTACTTGCAGACCGCCGGAAGCTCAGCAAGGAAGTGAAGGGCCAGTTTGCACCAACCTCGGAGAAACGCATGCTCAACGCGTCCGTGAGCAGTGTGGACTACGAGGAAGAAGAGGGTCCACACTCGGGTACGGTGACAGGGCCGAGCAACCATCCGCGGTGGGTGAACATGCAAGACAGGATGTGCTCATGAGGTGCGTGGAAGGAGTGGGGGCAGCACTGCGTGCATGCGTGTACATTCATGATTCGTAGGGGGGAGAATCGTGAGGCGCTGGTGGACGTGCATCACACGCGCATGGTGTACCGGAGAACATACAACCATCCCATGCCAGGGGTGAACCCCATCCACCTCAAACACCCAGAAGACAAGCAGTGGCGGCAGCGGGGGCCCAAGCGTGGTCCAGGTCCTCCGAAGAGTGTAAGGTGGGAGGGGGAGGATCAGCGTAAGAAGAACTACATTTGCCCCCAATGTGGTGTGAAAGGGCACACCAAGAAGAAGTGCACTAACCCTCCAGCAGTAAATGGTGCAATAGCAGCAGCAGCAAACGCCCTGCTGCATCGGCTAGAATGCACCGAGGCTGCCATCGCAACAGATACAGCAGCCGGACACTTTCCCGGCGTGTTTTCAGGTGAAAGAGGGGCTACAGGTCAGGTTGGAGCTAACGCCTGGACCGGTGGGACATGGGGAGCTGATGACACAGAGGCGGGTGCCACTGGGACCGGCTGGGGAGCTGCACGGGCAGAAGCGTGCAGAGCTGCAGCCGAGACCGCAAACATACAAGGACCAAGCCTTGCGGGCTTCAACTCTGCAAGAGCTACAGCAGCGGCTGCAGCTGCTTCACCTCTTGGGCAAGCAAGTGCCACGGGTGGACGCGCAAGTGCAGCCGCTACTGCACACGCAGTCGAAGGTGCAAAAGCAGCGACTGATGCAGGTGCAGGACCAATGTATGTGTTCTCAGGGAACGAGAACACATATGACTCTGGTGAAGAGGAGGTCTACGACCCCGAGAGGTTCATTTTGGATGACTCAGACGTGGAGGAAGAGGACGAGGACAGGTATGTGGACCTCAGGGAGCAGCATGAGTGGGAGCATCGTGAGGAGATGTACCAATAGCCAGTAGCCGTGCAGGATACCTGTCGCGTCGAAGAGCAGTGGGACGACGAAGCGGACGATGTGGACGACGACACCTACATGTAAGTAGTGTATTGATGCCTTCCATCACTGTCAACGATGTTGTTTTCCTATGCAGTGTGTCTGTTACTAGGTACTAACCCCAGTGCTAATGTTGTACCACTTCTCCATGCAGGTGAGAGAGCTTCCATGACTTTTTGAAGCAAGCAGTACCATGTGGGGCGGGTCATACAACACATTGTCAAGACATGGAGGGGGTAGACAAGCAGCAACTACACGAAGACATGAAGGGGCGGGTCAGAAATCATGTAGCCCAACACATGGAGAAGCCCCTACTTCTGTAGTGGTGTTTGGTAGAGGACCAAGTCGTGGTCGGCCCGGTCAAACAGCATGTGGCCGAACATAGGGAGAAGCCCCTAGTCCAGTAGCTGAGCTCACTTGCTGTAGTGTTGGACATGTATGCATTTGATTTGAAAGAGTTTTTCTCTCCATGTCCCTGACAAGTGGGTTTGTCGTGCAAATGTTTCCAGAATTAACAACAATATATCCATGTAAGAAGTCTGAGAAGTATTTGAAGAAGAAGCCGGGCTCATTGTTTCTCCTCTTTCCATGTTGTTCGTTTAAGGTGATGCACTCTGTTCAACACTTGTATGCAAGTCAGAGCAAACTGACCATGGAACATGCCGACTGCACAATGGGACAGCCAGTAGTTATGTCCTTCCTGGTCGGATTGTGTACCACATATGTGTTCTTCAAGTTGTGGCCCGGGAGGGGTCGTACCGAAGTGACTAAAGTGTACTACTGCACATGTCCGACAGAAGAAGACTCTTCAACTGCTTGAAATGGTGAAGCGGAAGAGAACGAGGATGCAAATGAGACATTTTATGATGTTGACAGCAACACGGAGTACAAAGACTGAGCTCAAGACTTCGACGATGAGGAAGCCCAAGACTGCTACCAGCTAAGCCAGTTGTGTCATGTTTGCGACATAATAAGTTGACTGTATTCTCTTCCACCCCTGATTAGTGAGTGAATAGTTAGTGGACGTCCATGAGGACACTAGGGATAATGGGATATTGACGGTTGTTTCACATTCCCACTGCTAAGTACCTTTTCCCACTGTCCTATTCTAAGCCCTTTCAATGATTGAGACTAATGTTGGGCAGCTGTAAACGTGCACGCTATTTGCGAATCCTAACATGCCATTTATTAATGAATTAATTTACTCTAAACGTGTGTGAACATGGAATGTACATTCGGCGAAGGAACCTAATCATCAAACCAGAGGTATCTAGGTATGAATGCAGGCGGTATTATTTCTATGACCGTCTCCAATGGTCATACTCTCGTGCCGTGATGCACGTAATATGTAGCCCGAGTTCGAATCCGTGACGACCGGAAAACATATCTTAAACGGCACGTGATCACGCGTGCATCGCTCATTGCTGTGGCCGTCGCTCCATTACGGCAATGACAACTTCCAATGATCTTGTATGCTACATTCAAGCATTGTTGGTTATAAGACGACAGCAGAACAACCTGTCAGGTGAATACGCAAATGAGGCCTCATCGCACACAGTACCCGCTCGGCCAACTGGGGAGCATTCGTCATTGGCCGACTTGCCATTTCTCTGCAAATGGATGTAGCATAGTAAAGTGAAAAGGCGATGGATATGGCATACATATATGAAACGGCTTTTGTGTGTCGTGATAAATGTCCAGGCTGGTGGACACGGCGTAATTAAAGTTCCGTTGTTTGGATATGGCGTGGTTATTGTGCGACATGTGGAGACCGCGGTAGATATCGGGAATTCTGTGGGTATATGGTCACTCCCCCGAATTCTTAATCAGTGAAAAGCATCGGGGAGGGGGTTACAACTTCCCCGATTCTTGTCGGGGAGGTCGTAACCCACCTCCCCGCTAGGGCTAGGTGGAGCTACTGAACTCTAATGAAGTTCATCCTAAGACCCATAACTTTGGCGCAAATGGTCCACCCACTCTGCCAAATCCTGGTTTAAGGAGTTTCTGGATTCACCCTAATGTCTGTTCGGGATCGACACAATCCAAAACATCCTTTAATCCATGAAAACAACGTTACCACTCTATGAAAAACGATATGGAAAATCATCGATTCAAAACAACATGGAGGAGTTTTTCGGTTGAATTTGAGATCGACCTCTCCCGTGCCTTGTGATAATTAGGCGTGATTGTTTTGCATTTCATTGGATAAAAATGCATTGAAAAAATTAATGTATTTCAAAACGAGTCATGTAAGAGCCTCAATTTCCTCAAGAACAAGTCAATGCATAAATTTGTCTTTGTTTTAGTGAGAAGTTTTCAAGAAAATGAAAAGGTCTCCCCTTGTGGTGATGACATAAGACCTTAACTTCCTCATAGATACATCTGTTGTGCTGTGTGCCGTTCCTGTACAGTTTACTGTGACCACTCGGCCGTGTCCATACTCTTGTAGATCCCTGAGGCAGGCGGCCCTGGTGACACCGGCGCGACGATAGGCGGCGGACTACCCAATTGGAGCTGATCGACCACTGTTCCAGAGCCCCAGAAGCCACCGAGACTCTTTGCTGTGCCTTTTACGTCTTGTAGGCGCCTTTCGGCGGACTGGCCATGAGGCCTATTTGCATGTTTTTGCATTGTATGCTCACTGTCAGTCGATGGACGCATGCATGTGACCAGTCGCTGCGTCCATCTTTTGATTTTGCACGTCTAGGTTTAGACGGCGTAGGATTCTGACATGTGTGCGCAGAGTTACGGCCAAAACAGTGGTTTTGGACCGGTTTTAGGACAGCTCTTGGACTGCCGCGTGCGACACCCGCCGTGCGCCGCGGCAGGTATTTATGCCTTGGACCTGTCAGTTGTCATTTCTCTCTGCATATGCTATATTAAAGTATTCTGACACTGTGTCTTGTAACTCCTAGCCAAACCCTTGCCGTTGTGTGTACGTCCTGTGACTGTCGTCACCGTCTGACCAGGCACTGACGCCCGGTCAGCGGCTGTGTTGCTAGGAAGCTTCTACGCACTTTCTCATGGTATCAGAGCAGTGAGACAGTTCTCACTGAGTTGCGCAGCAGAGACGTAGCAGAGCAGCAGCAGTGAGAGTCACCGCTGCAGCAGAGTTTACTGAGATATGTTGGAGACGGCCGGTCGCCGTCAACGTACTCCGCCCACCACGTGAGATCGCAGCTGCAGAGGCAGCAGCAGCGGCGTCTACCGCCACGCAGAGGTGTGTGGCAGCTGCAGTTCGTGCAGCCGCCCTCCCACAGCCGCAACAGTAGAGCAGCAGTAGCAGAGGCGGCGGCGGCAGCAGCGCAGCAGCAGCGACCGCAGCAGCAGCGTGGCAGCAGCGGCGATAGCAGCAGCGCAGCAACAGCGTCGGCAGCAGCAGCGCAGCAGCGGCAGCGGCACAGCAGCAGCAACGGCAGTCGCGGCGGCAGCAGCAGCGCAGCAGTGGGAGCAGCAGCAGCGCGCGGCAGCGGCAGCCAGCAGCAGCGCGCGGCGGCGGCAGCCAGCAGCAGCTGTAGCGCTCAGCAGAAGCCACCGTGCGCAGCAAAGTCAGCAGCAGCGTAGCCGCTGCTGCCACCGCTACACACGCAGCTACGCAGCTGCTGCTGCAGCTGACAGCACAGCTGTAGCAGTAGCTGGGCGGAAGTTGCTGCGCAGCTTTCGCGGAGCTGCCGCGCGCCACCGCGAGGCGGTTCCACACGCGGCAGAACCGTGACAAGAGAAAAAAAAAGGAGGGGACGAGCTGACATCAGCATTGTTGATTGCTGACGTCATCAGGTCGTGCTGACATCAGCAACCACTTGCTGACTTCAGCATTACACTTAGCCAAATTTTCAACCGAAAAGTCAAAAGTTGTCAACGTTTCAACTCCCCGAGAAACACAGACGGTTTTGAAATCCGGCAAACTTGACCTGTCGTCCCATAGTGAGCGGCGACATGAGTTCGCCCGACGACAAGGACAAGGGACCAGGTGATCCCTCCTCCTCTTCTTCAGGGGTATTGAGCCCTTGCTCGCAGGCCATTGCGGACCTGCACAGCCAGCAGGAGGAGATGCGTCGTCTGCAGCGAGAGCAGACTGACGCGATCCGCACGCTGACTGAGCTCCTGCGTGCTCAGTCCACGGATCCTTCACGGATTTCTGAGGGAGCTGCCGGTGTTGCGGCCTCCACCCAGCACTCGGCCCAGGTGCCAGTGACAGGTGCTCCGCCTGCTTCACCTCCTGGTGTGGTTTCCCCACCACCTGCGGACCTCCTTGATGACGAGCCCTTCATGCCAGGCTTCGAGGATGACTCCCAGGAGCGGAGATCCGTCTTCTACAAGAGCGCCTCCGTCAGCTGCAGACGGGTATCCGACCTCCTCTCGTGTCCCCGATACGACCGTCACCTGACTTCCCCGGTGATCACCCCCTTCCAGGAGTTTTCCACGTCTCTCGCCCTCCTCAGCCTGCGGTTGCTCTCCCCACGGAGCGGCAGCCAAAGGACTTTGAAGCACCACCTCCACGGTACATCAGCGAGGATGGATTTGACTGCTGGGAGATCCTCTTTCAGGTGTGGGCCACTTCCGAGGGAGTGTGGCCTTACTACTACAGCCCATACAAGTCTACAGATCCAGCACAAGTGGTGACAGCAGCCCGGCCATGCGAGGACTTCTCTACGCCATGCCACGCGAGACTCTCGTTGACTTCCGCCTCTTCCTCGGCGGGGCTGGCACAGGCACCGGAGCTGATCCTCGTGGAGGCTGGGACCTGGCGTTATCCCTACTGGCCGCAGAGACGCGCGCTACGCTTGCGTCACACATTCGTGCTTTCAACTCGCTCCGCCAGGGACCAGCGGAGCTTGCGGCGGATTACTGGTGACGCGCCATGCGTATTTACACGCATCTTGGGACCTCAGGGGGCACACAGCTGTGGGCACTTCGGACGATCATGCTCGGAGTTCGCCTGGAGTACACTGACATCTTCACACGGTACAGCGACGCTGCTCTCGAGCCTTTCTCAGCCACCCTACAGCTGCTCCCTTGGGCCCATCAGCTTTTCCTCCAGGTGACGTCGGCCCGCGAGGCAGCAGTAGCACATCAGGAGACTTCCCTTGTTGCAGCAGTCCTCGTCTCACCACCATCTTCCCTCTTGTAGTCACCCTCATCTACCTCCATCACGACCTCATCTTCCTCCTCCTCTTCGATCCCGTCTACACCCACGCAAACATAGGGCGTTGCAGCAGTTGCCCATCGCTACACCGAGTGCCAGCAGCCGCTTGACGTGGAGCGCATCACTCATGGACTTCAGGCTGCCCATGCTGCCTGCACCGCGTCCGGCACGTCGCCCGCACACTCCTCTGGACGCGCGGCGACCACGACTGCAGCTGTTCCTGCGTCCTCACCAGCGAGTAGCAGTGCTCCAAACCCTCGTGACCACACCATCGCCGAGCTTCGTCCTCTTCTGGCGCTTCACTTTCAGGGAGGTGCAAGTGTGTCGTCATCGTCGAGTGGGTCACCGACTGCTTGTTCGTCCGTCCTCGTGACTCGTGATGACACGTGTGGGGGCGCACATTTCGCATGTGATGATGATGGGCCTGACTGCACTGACTGGATTCATGAGTCTCACCTTCGTGATGTACGTCGTTCCTTCCCACTGACGGCTCAGCTTCCCTCTGATGCCGAGTGTTCCATTGCTCATTGTGCAGTGACGTCCACCAGTCGTGACTCCGGTGGCACTTGGATCATCGATTCCGGTGCCACCCACCACATGATGTGTCGTCGTAGTGACTTTGTGGTACTTGGTCCTGTCACGACTGTCCGTTCTGTTTGTACAGCATCTGATCAGTCCTTACCGGTCCACGGTGTTGGGGTTGTATGCTTTGATGGTCCGTCTGGCCCCCTGTATCTCTCTGACGTGCTGTTTGTGCCTGATCTTGAGCTCACTTTTCTGTCTGTGCGTGCCTGCACTCTGATGGGTCTCTCCGTTGAGCAAACCACTGATTCAGCAACGGTGACTGCCCTTGACACCCGTAGCATTGTCCTGCGTGCTTCACTCTTAGATGATTTGTACCGCATTGCTCGGCCATCCTCCCCTTGCTCTCCCCCTTCCTCTGGTCGTGTTTTTGTCACTGGTGTTCTATCCCCAGAACACCAGAGGTTGCTTCACCGACGTATGTGTCATGTGGGCTCCGACACTGTGTCGAAGCTCATACGGACACAGCCCGCTCTTGGCCTTGACCTGGCTTCTTTCGAGAAGCCACCCAAGACCGACTGCGTTTTTTGCGCTCAGGGAAAGATGCACCGATGCAGTTACCCTGATTCGCGTTCCCGAGCGCTGAGGCCACTCGAGTTCGTCCACTCGGACCTGCTTGGTCCTCTCCTGGTCGAGTCCCTGTCCGAGAGGGGCCGGTATGTTCTGACGCTGACTGATGACTTCACCCGGATGCGGTGGGTCTATAGTCTGCGTTAGAAGAGCAACGTCGTCCTTGCGGTTCCGCTCTGGCTCTTGATGGTTGAGCGTCAGTCTCGCCACACGCTACATACCTTTCGCTCGGATCGCGGCAGCGAGTTCCTCGGTGAGATGGACTCCTTCTTTGCTGAGCACGGCATTTTTCACCACGTCTCCGCTCCTGCTACTCCACAGCAGAACGGTGTTTCTGAGCGCTGGAACCGCACCATGGAGGATGCGGTCCGCGCCATGCGGTCTTAGTGCGGTCTCCCGGAGTCCTTCGCCTTCGAGGGCTTCGCCTACATGACGTGGGTCTGGAACCGCCTCCCGCATGGTCCGCTTCCGGATCATGTTACACCGTA
>SZWC01008394.1:41971-56555 GCA_023375785.1 Penium margaritaceum | reverse complement strand
AGTTGTGCCAGAGTTGTGCCAGAGTTGTGCCAGAGTTGTGCAAGAGTTGTGCCAGAGTTGTGCCAGAGTTGTGCCAGAGTTGTGCCAGAGTTGTTCCAGAGCTGTGCCAGAGTTGTGACAGAGCTGTGCCATGGTCGTGCCAGGGTTGTGCCAGGTTTGTGCCAGAGTTGTGCTAGAGTTGTACCAGATTTGTGCCAGAGTTGTGCCAGAGTTGTGCCACAGCTGTGGCATAGGTTTGCCATCGTTGTGCCAGAGTTGTGCTTGAGTTGTGCCAGAGTTGTGCCAGATTTTTGCCAGATTTGTGCCAAAACTGTGCCAAAGTTGTGCCAAAGTTATGCTAGCATTGTGCGAGAGTTGTGCCAGAGTTGTGCCAGAGTTGTGCCAGAGTTGTGACAGAGGTGTACCAGAGTTGTGCAAGAGTTGTGCCAGAATTATGCCAGAGTGGTGCCAGAGTTATGCCAGGATTGTGCCAGAGTTGTGCCGGAGTTGTGCCTGATTTGTGCCAGAGTTGTGCCAGACTAATGCCAGACTTGTGCTAGAGTTGTGTCAGAGTTGTGCAAGAGTTGTGTCAGAGTTGTTCCAGACTGTTGCCAGGTTTCTGCCAGAGTTGTCCCAGTGTTGTGCCATAGTTGTGCCAGAGTTATGCAAGATTTGTTCCAGAGTTGTGCCACAGTTGTGCGAGAGTTGTGCCAGAGTTTTTGCTAGAGTTGTGCCAGAGTTTTGCAAGAGTTGTGCCATAGTTGTGCCAGAGTTGTGCGATGTTTGAGCCAGCATTGTGCCAGATTTATGCCAGAGTCATGCCAGTGTTCTGCCTGATTTGAACCAGAGCTGTGCCAGAATTGTACAAGACTTGTGCCAGAGTTCTGCCCGAGTGGTGCCGGAGTTGTACCAGGATTGTGCCAGGGTTGTCCCAGAGTTGTGGCATAGATGTGCCAGAGATGTGCCAAAGTTGTGCCAGAGTTGGGCCAGAACTGTGCTAAAGTTGTGCCAGACTTCCGCCAGAGTTGTACCAGAGTTGCACCAGAAGTGTGCCACAGTTGTGCAAGAGTTATGCATGAGTTGTGGCAGATTTGTGCCATAGTTGTGCCCGATTTTTTCCAGAATTGTGCCAGAGTTGTGCCACAGTTGTGCCAGATTTTTCCAAGAGTTGTACCAGAGTTGTGCCAGACTTGTGCCAGACTTGTGCAAGAGTTGTGCCAGATTTGTACAAGAGTTGTGCCAGATTTGTGCCAGACTGTGGCCAGGGTTCTGCCATAGTTGTGCCAGTCTTGTGCCATAGTTGTGCCAGAGTTGTGCCAGAGTTGTGCCAGTATTGTGCAAGAGTTGTGTGAGAGTTGTGCTAGAGTTGTGCCAGAGATTTGCCAAAATTGTGCCATGGTTGCGCCATGGTTGTGCCAGATGTGAACCAGAGTTGTGCCAGAGTTGTGCCAGAGTTGCGCCAGAGTTGTGCAACATTTATGCCAGAGTTGTGCAAGAGTTGTGCCAGAGTTGTGCCAATGTTTTTCCTGAGTCGTGCCAGAATTGTGCCAGAGTTGTGCCAGAGTTGTGCCACAGTTGTGCCGGAATTTTTCCAGAGTTGTGCCAGATTTGTGCCAGAGTTGTGCCAGAGTTGTGCCAGAGTTGTGCCATAGTTTTCCAGAGTTATGCCAGAGTTGTGCCAGAGTTGTAGCACAGTTGCGCCAGAGTTGTGCAAGAGTTGTGCCAGAGTGGTGCCAGAGTTATGCCAGGATTGTGCCAGAGTTGTGCCAGAGTTGTGCCAGAGTTGTGCCATAGTTTTCCAGAGTTATGCCAGAGTTGTGCCAGAGTTGTAGCACAGTTGCGCCAGAGTTGTGCAAGAGTTGTGCCAGAGTGGTGCCAGAGTTATGCCAGGATTGTGCCAGATTTGTGCCAGAGTTGTGCCATAGATGTGCCAGAGTTGTGCCAGAGTTAAGCAAGAGTTGTGCAAGAGTTGTGCCAGAGTTGTGCCAGAGTTGTGGCATAGTTGTACCAGATTTGGACCAGAGTTGTGCCATAGATGTGCCAGGGTTGTGCCATAGTTGTGCCAGAGTTGTGGCAAATTTGTGCCATAGCTTTGCAAGAGTTGTACCAAAGTTTTGCCAGAGTTGTGCCAGAGTTCTGCCAGAGTTGTACCAGAGTTGTGCCAGAGTTGCGCCAGAGTTGTGCCATAGTTGTGCCATAGCTTTGCCAGTATTGTGCCATTGCTGTGCCAGAGTAGTGCCAAAGTTGTGCCAGAGTTGTGACAGAGTTGTGATATGATTTTGCCAGAGTTGTGCCAAATTCGTGCCAAAGTTGTGCCGTAGTTGTACCATATTCATGCCACAGTTGTGCCATATTTGTGTCAAAGGTGTACGAGAGTTGTGCCAGAGTTGTGCCACAGTTGTGCCAGAGTTGTACTAGATTTGTGCCAGAGTTGTTCTAGATTTGTGCCGGTGTTGTGCCAGATTTGTGCCAGATTTATGTCAGATATGTGCCCGAGTTGTGCCAGAGTTGTACCGGAGTTGTGCCAGAGTTGTGGCATAGTTGTGCTAGCATTGTGCCAGAGTCGTGCAATAGTTGTGCAAGAGTTGTGCCAGTGTACTGCGTGAATTGTGCCAGGTTCTGCCAGAGTGGTGCTAGAGTTTTGCCGCGATTGTGCTACAGTTGTGCCAGAGTTGTTTTATAGATGTGTCAGAGTTGTGCCAAAGTTGTGGCAGAGTTGTGCCAGAGTTGTGCTAGAGTTGTGCTAGAGTTATGCCACAGTTGTGCCAGAGTTTTGCCAGAGTTGTGGCATAGTTGATCTAGAATTGTGCAAGATTTGGGCGAGAGTTGTGCCAGAGTTGTGCCAGAGTCGTGCGAGAGTTGTGCCAGAGTTGCGCAAGAGCTGTGCAAGAGTTGTGCCAGAGTTGTGCAAGATTTCCGCCAGATTTCTGCCAGAATGGTGCCAAAGTTCTGCTAGGATTGTGCCAGAGTTGTTCCAGAGTTGTGCCATAGATATGCTAGAGTTGTACCAGAGTTGTGCCAGATTTGTGCCAGAGTTCTGGCAGAGATGTGCAAGAGTTGTGCCAGAGTTGTGCCTGAGTTGTGCCAGAGTTGTGCCAGAGTTTTGTTAGAGTTGTGCTAGAGTTGTGCCAGATTTGTGCCACAGCTGTGCCATAGTTGTGCCGGATTTGTGCTACATTTGTGCCAGAGTTGTGCCAGAGTTGTGCCACAGCTGTGGCATTGTTTTGCCATGGTTGTGCCAGAATTGTGCCAGAGTTAGGCCACAGTAGTGCAAGAGTTGTGCCAGACTTTTGCAAGAATTGTGCCAGAGCTGTGCCAGACTGGTGCGAGGGTTCTGCCAGAGTTGTGCCAGTGTTGTGCCAGTGTTGTGCCATAGTTGTGCCAGAGTGGTGCCAAAGTTGTGCCAGAGTTGTGCCAGAGTTGTGCAAGAGTTGTTCCAGAGTTGTGCCGTAGTTGTGCTAGAGTTGTGCCAGTGTTGTGCCAGTGTTGTGCCAGAGCTGTGCCAAAGTTTTGCCAGAGTTGTGACAGAGCTGTGCTAGACTTGTGCCAGAGTTGTGCCAGAGTTGTGCCAGAGTTGTGCCTTACTTGTGCTAGAGTTGTGCCAGAGTTGTGCCAGATTTGTACCAGAGTTGCGCCAGAGGTGTGCCAGAGTTGTGCCAGAGTTGTGCCATAGTTGTGCCAGAGTTGTGCCAGAGTTGTGCCAGAGTTGTGGCAGAGTTGTGCCAGAGTTGTGCCAGAGCTGTGCTAGACTTGTGCCAGAGTTGTGCCAGAGTTGTGGCAGAGTTGTGCCAGAGTTGTGCCAGAGCTGTGCTAGACTTGTGCCAGAGTTGTGCCAGAGTTGTGGCAGAGTTGTGCCAGAGTTGTGCCAGAGCTGTGCTAGACTTGTGCCAGAGTTGTGCCAGAGTTGTGGCAGAGTTGTGCCAGAGTTGTGCCAGAGCTGTGCTAGACTTGTGCCAGAGTTGTGCCAGAGTTGTGGCAGAGTTGTGCCAGAGTTGTGCCAGAGCTGTGCTAGACTTGTGCCAGAGTTGTGCCAGAGTTGTGGCAGAGTTGTGCCAGAGTTGTGCCAGAGCTGTGCTAGACTTGTGCCAGAGTTGTGCCAGAGTTGTGGCAGAGTTGTGCCAGAGTTGTGCCAGAGCTGTGCTAGACTTGTGCCAGAGTTGTGCCAGAGTTGTGGCAGAGTTGTGCCAGAGTTGTGCCAGAGCTGTGCTAGACTTGTGCCAGAGTTGTGCCAGAGTTGTGGCAGAGTTGTGCCAGAGTTGTGCCAGAGCTGTGCTAGACTTGTGCCAGAGTTGTGCCAGAGTTGTGGCAGAGTTGTGCCAGAGTTGTGCCAGAGCTGTGCTAGACTTGTGCCAGAGTTGTGCCAGAGTTGTGGCAGAGTTGTGCCAGAGTTGTGCCAGAGCTGTGCTAGACTTGTGCCAGAGTTGTGCCAGAGTTGTGGCAGAGTTGTGCCAGAGTTGTGCCAGAGCTGTGCTAGACTTGTGCCAGAGTTGTGCCAGAGTTGTGGCAGAGTTGTGCCAGAGTTGTGCCAGAGCTGTGCTAGACTTGTGCCAGAGTTGTGCCAGAGTTGTGGCAGAGTTGTGCCAGAGTTGTGCCAGAGCTGTGCTAGACTTGTGCCAGAGTTGTGCCAGAGTTGTGGCAGAGTTGTGCCAGAGTTGTGCCAGAGTGGTGCCAGAGTTGTGCCAGAGTTGTGCCCGAGTTGTGCCAGAGTTGTGCCAGAGTTGTACCAGAGTTGCGCCAGAGGTGTGCCAGAGTTGTGCCAGAGTTGTGCGAGAGTTGTGCCAGAGTTTTGCAAGAGTTGTGCCAGACGTGTGCAAGAGTTGGGCTAGAGATGTGAAAACGTTTTGCCAGAGTTGTGCCAGACTGTTGCTAGGGTTCTGCCAGAGTTGTGCCAGTGCTGTGGCATAGTTGTGCCAGAGTGGTGCCAAAACTGTGCCAGAGTTGTGCCAGAGTTGTGCCAGAGTTGTGCGAATTTTGTGCCAGAATTTTGCCATAGTTTTGCCAGATTTGTGCCATTGTTTTGCCATAGTTGTGCCAGAGTTGTGCCAAAGTTTTTCCAGAGCTGTGACAGCGTTGTGCTAGAGTTGTGCCAGAGTTGTGCCAGAGTTGTGTCAGAGTTGTGCCAGATTTGTGCCAGAGTTGTACCATAGCTGTGCCAGCATTGTGCCAGAGTTGTCCCAGAGTTGTGCCAGAGTTCTGCAAGTGTTGTGCCAGATTTTTGCAAGAGTTGTGCCAGACTTGTGCAAGATTGGGCCAGATTTGTGCAAGAGTTGTGCCAGAGTTCTGCCAGACTGTTGCGAGGGTTCTGCAAGAGTTGTGCCAGTGTTATGCCATAGTTGTGCCAAAGCAGTGCCAAAGTCATGCCAGAGTTGTGCCAGTGCTGTGCCATAGTTGTTCCAGAGCTGCGCCAAAGTTTTGCCAGACTTGTGACAGAGTTGCGCTAGAATTGTGCCAGAGTTGTGCCAGTGTTTTGCCAGAGTTGTGCCAGAGGTGTGCCATAGTTGTGCTAGAGTTGTGCCAGAGATGTGCCAGAGTTGTGCCAGAGGTGTGCCAGATTTGTGCCAGATTTCTGCCAGTGTTGTGCCAGAGTTGTGCCAGACGTATGCTAGATTTGTGCCAGAGTTATGCTACAGTTTTGCGACAGTTCTGCCAGCGTTGTGCTGGATTTGTGCCAGAGTTGTGCCATAGTTGTGCCGGTGTTGTGCCAGAGTTGTGCCAGAGTTGAGCCAGAGTTGTGCCAGAGTTGTGCAAGAGTTATGCAAGAGTGGTGCCAGAGTTTTGCCAGGATTGTGCTAGATTTGTGCCAGAGTTATGCCATGAATGTGCCTGAGTTGTGCCAAAGGTGTGCCACAGTTGTCCCAGAATTGTGCCAGAGTTGTGCCAGAGTTGTGCCAGAGTTGTGGCATAGTTGTGCCAGAGTTGTGCCGGAGCTGTGGCAGGGTTGTGCCATGATTTTGGCAGAATTTTTCCAGAGCTGTGCCAGAGTTTTGCCGGAGTTGTGCCAGAGTTGTGCAAGAGTTGTGCCAGACGTGTGCAAGATTTGGGCTAGAGTTGTGAAAACGTTTTGCCAGAGTTGTGCCAGACTGTTGCTAGGGTTCTGCCAGAGTTGTGCCAGTGTTATGGCATAGTTGTGCGAGAGTGGTGCCAAAATTGTGCCAACGTTGTGCCAGAATTGTGCCATAGTTTTGCCAGAGTTGTGCCGGTGTTATGCCATAGTTGTGAAGATTTGTGCCAAAGTTTTGCCAGAGCTGTGACAGAGTTGTGCTATAATTGTGCGAGAGTTGTGCCAGACTTGTGTCAGAGTTGTTCCAGATTTGTGCCAGAGTTGTACCATAGTCGTGCCAGCATTGTGCCAGAGTTGTGCTAGAGTCGTGCCAGAGTTTCGCAAGAGTTGTGCCAGAGTTGTGCAAGACTTGTGACAGAGTTTTGCAAGAGTTCTGCCAGACTTGTGCAAGAGTTGGGCCGGAGTTGTGCAAGCTTTGTGCCAGAGTTGTGCCAGACTGTTGCGAGGGTTCTGCCAGAGATGTGCCAGTGTTGTGCCATAGTTGTGCCAGAGTGGTGCCAAAGTTGTGCCAGAGTTGTGCCAGAGTTGTGCGAGAGTTGTACCAGAATTGTTCCATAGTCGTGCCATAGTTGTGCCAGTGCTGTGCCATAGTTGTTTCAGAGCTATGCCAATGTTTTGCAAGACTTGTGACAATGTTGTGCCAGAATTGTGCCAGAGTTGTGACATTGTTTTGCCAGATTTGTGCCAGAGTTGTGCCATAGTTGTGCTAGAGTTGTGCCAGAGTTGTGCCAGATTTGTTCCGGAGTTGTGCCAGCGTTGTGCCAGAGTTGTGCCAGAGTTGTGCCATAGTTGTGCCAGATTTGTGCCAGAGGTGTGCCAGAGTTGTGCCAGAATTGTGCCAAAGTTCTGCCAGCGTTGTGCTGCATTTTTGACAGAGTTGTGCAAGAGTTGTGCCGTAGTTGTGCCACAGTTGTGCAAGATTTGTGCCAGAGTTGCGCCAGAGTTCTGCAAGAGTTGTGCCGGAGTTGTGCCAGATTTGTGGCATAGTTGCCCTGGCATTGTGCGAGTGCTGTGCGAGAGTTGTGCCAGAGTTGTGCAAGAGTTGTGCAAGAGTTGTGCAAGATTTATACCAGAGTTGTGCAAGAGTTGTGCTAGAGCTCTGCCAGAATGGTGCCAGAGTTGTGCCAGGATTGTGCCATAGATGTGCCAGAGTTGTGCCCAAGTTGAGCCAGGGTTTTGCCAGATTTGTGCAAAAGATGTGCCAGAGTTAGGCCATAGTTGTGCCAGAGTTGTGCCGGAGTTGTGCAAGAGTTGTGCCAGAGTTGTGCCAGAGTTGTGCCAGCGTTGTACCAGAGTTTTATCAGTGTTGTGCAAGAGTTGTGCAAGAGTTGTGCCAGAGTTGTACCAGAGATGTGCCAGAGATGTGCCAGAGTTTTGCCAGAGTTGTGCCAGAGTTGTGCAAAATTTGTTTCAGAGTTGTGCCATAGATGTGCAAGAGTTGTGCCAGTGTTGTGACGTACTTGTGCAAGAGTTGTGCCAATGTTTTGCCAGAGTTGTGACAGAGTTGTAACAGAGTTGTGCCATAGTTGTGCCAGAGGTGTGCCAGATTTGTGCCAGAGTTGTGCCAGAGTTATGAAAGACTTGTGCCGGAGTTGTTCCAGAGTTGTGGCATACTTGTTCTAGCATTAAGCCAGAGTTGTGCGAGAGTTGTGCCAGAGTTGAGCAAGAGTTGTGCCAAAGTAGTGCCAGAGTTGCGCCAGGATTGTGCCAAAGTTGTGCCAGAGTTGAGCCATAGATGTGCCAGAGTTGTGCCAAATTTGTGCCAGGGTTGTGCCAGAGTTGTGCGAGAGTTTTGCCACAGTTGTGCCAGAGTTATGCCAGAGTTATGCCAGGGTTGTGCCAGAGTTTTGCAAGAATTGTGCTAGAGTTGTGCCAGAGTTGTGCCACAGTTGTGCCATAGTCTTGCCAGAGTTGTGCTAGTTTTGTGCCAGAGTGGTGCCAGAGTTGTGCCAGAGTTTTGCCAAAGTTGTGCCACAATTGTGCCAGAGTTGTGCCACAACTGTGTCATAGTTTTGTCATGGTTGTGCCAGAGTTGTGCCATAGTTGTGCCAATTTTTTTCCAGAGTTGTGCCACAGTTGTGCCAGAGTTGTACCAGAGTTGTGCAAGAGTTGTGGCAGAGTGGTGCCAGAGTTGTGCCAGAATTGTGCCAGACTTGTGAAAGAGTTGGGCCAGACTTGTGGAAGAGTTGTGCCAGACTGTTACGAGGGTTGTGCCAGAGTTGTGCCAGTGTTGTACAATAGTTGTCCAAGAGGGATGCCAAAGATGTGCCAGGGCTGTGCCAGAGTTGTGCGAGAGTTGTGCCTGAGTTTTGCCATAGTTGTGGCCAAATTGTCCCAGTGTTGTGCCATACTTGTGCCGGAGCTGTGCCAAAGTTTTGCCAGAGTTGCGACAGAATTGTGCTAGAATTGTGCCAGAGTTTTGCCAGGGTTGTGCCAGAGTTGTGCCAGAGTTGTGCTATAGTCGTGCTAGAGTTGTGCCAGATTTCTGCCAGAGTTGTGCCAGAGTTGTGCCAGAGGTGTGCTAGAGTTGTGCCAGAGTTGTGCCACAGTTGTGCCACAGTTCTGCCAGCGTTGTGCTAGATTTGTGCCAGAGTTGTTCCAGAGTTGTGCCGGAGTTGTGCCAGAGTTGTGCCAGAGTTGTGCCGGAGTTGTGCCAGAGTTGTGCCAGAGTTGTGCCGGAGTTGTGCCAGAGTTGTGCCAGAGTTGTGCCGGAGTTGTGCCAGAGTTGTGCCAGAGTTGTGCCGGAGTTGTGCCAGAGTTGTGCCAGAGTTGTGCCGGAGTTGTGCCAGAGTTGTGCCAGAGTTGTGCCGGAGTTGTGCCAGAGTTGTGCCAGAGTTGTGCCGGAGTTGTGCCAGAGTTGTGCCAGAGTTGTGCCGGAGTTGTGCCAGAGTTGTGCCAGAGTTGTGCCGGAGTTGTGCCAGAGTTGTGCCAGAGTTGTGCCGGAGTTGTGCCAGAGTTGTGCCAGAGTTGTGCCGGAGTTGTGCCAGAGTTGTGCCAGAGTTGTGCCGGAGTTGTGCCAGAGTTGTGCCAGAGTTGTGCCGGAGTTGTGCCAGAGTTGTGCCAGAGTTGTGCCGGAGTTGTGCCAGAGTTGTGCCAGAGTTGTGCCGGAGTTGTGCCAGAGTTGTGCCAGAGTTGTGCCGGAGTTGTGCCAGAGTTGTGCCAGAGTTGTGCCGGAGTTGTGCCAGAGTTGTGCCAGAGTTGTGCCGGAGTTGTGCCAGAGTTGTGCCAGAGTTGTGCCGGAGTTGTGCCAGAGTTGTGCCAGAGTTGTGCCGGAGTTGTGCCAGAGTTGTGCCAGAGTTGTGCCGGAGTTGTGCCAGAGTTGTGCCAGAGTTGTGCCGGAGTTGTGCCAGAGTTGTGCCAGAGTTGTGCCGGAGTTGTGCCAGAGTTGTGCCAGAGTTGTGCCGGAGTTGTGCCAGAGTTGTGCCAGAGTTGTGCCGGAGTTGTGCCAGAGTTGTGCCAGAGTTGTGCCGGAGTTGTGCCAGAGTTGTGCCAGAGTTGTGCCGGAGTTGTGCCAGAGTTGTGCCAGAGTTGTGCCGGAGTTGTGCCAGAGTTGTGCCAGAGTTGTGCCGGAGTTGTGCCAGAGTTGTGCCAGAGTTGTGCCGGAGTTGTGCCAGAGTTGTGCCAGAGTTGTGCCGGAGTTGTGCCAGAGTTGTGCCAGAGTTGTGCCGGAGTTGTGCCAGAGTTGTGCCAGAGTTGTGCCGGAGTTGTGCCAGAGTTGTGCCAGAGTTGTGCCGGAGTTGTGCCAGAGTTGTGCCAGAGTTGTGCCGGAGTTGTGCCAGAGTTGTGCCAGAGTTGTGCCGGAGTTGTGCCAGAGTTGTGCCAGAGTTGTGCCGGAGTTGTGCCAGAGTTGTGCCAGAGTTGTGCCGGAGTTGTGCCAGAGTTGTGCCAGAGTTGTGCCGGAGTTGTGCCAGAGTTGTGCCAGAGTTGTGCCGGAGTTGTGCCAGAGTTGTGCCAGAGTTGTGCCGGAGTTGTGCCAGAGTTGTGCCAGAGTTGTGCCTGAGTTGTGCCAGAGTTCTGCCAGAGTTGTGCCAGAGTTGTGCCAGAGTTGTGCCAGAGTTGTGCCACGGTTCTGCCAGCGTTCTGCTATAATTGTGCCAGAGTTGTGCCAGAATTGTGCCGGAGTTGTGCCAGGGCTGTGCCAGAATTGTGCTAGATTTGTGCCAGAGTTATGCGAGAGTTGTGCCGGATTTTTGCTAGAGTTGTGCCATTGTTGTGCCCGAGTTGTGCGAGAGTTATTCCAGAGTTGTTCCAGAGTTGTTCAAGAGTTGTGCCAGAGTTTGGAAAGAGTTGTGCCAGATTTCTGCCAGAGTGGTGCCAGAGTTGTGCCAGGATTGTGCCAGAGTTGTGCCTGAGTTGTGCCAAAGATATGCTAGAGTCATGCCAAAGTTGTGCCAGCATTTTGCCAGAGTTGTGCCAGAGTTGTGCCAGAGTTGTGCCAGAGTTATGCCAGAGTTGTGCCAAAGTTGTGCCGCAGTTGTGCCAGAGTTGTCCCAGAGTTGTGCAATCGTTGTGCGAGAATGGTTCCAAACTGTTGGTAGGGTTCTGCCTGCTGGAGTGATGCTCCTCACCATGGCAGGAGTGACTCCAAAAAGGAACACCAAAAAGACAAGCCGTAGTGGCTTAGTGGTTAATGGTGTTCACCTATAGAGGTAGGGGCCCGGGTTCAAGTCCCACAAGATAAATTTCTGTCCTGCCTCAAGGGAGGTGGAAAATAGATGCCAGGAAGCTAGCTCAACCTCTAGAGTTCCTCTTTAAGTTTCTAGAAGGCCAGGAGAGGGTCCAGGAAGGTGGCACACCTTCTAGAAGGGGTGACTTGTCCTACAAGGCATCTAGAAGTGTCTTGGTCTTCTGGACACCTTCCCTCCTACTAGAAGCAAGCTGAGGAATCTAGGAAGGGGCAGAAGCTTCTANGAGTGATGCTCCTCACCATGGCAGGAGTGACTCCAAAAAGGAACACCAAAAAGACAAGCCGTAGTGGCTTAGTGGTTAATGGTGTTCACCTATAGAGGTAGGGGCCCGGGTTCAAGTCCCACAAGATAAATTTCTGTCCTGCCTCAAGGGAGGTGGAAAATAGATGCCAGGAAGCTAGCTCAACCTCTAGAGTTCCTCTTTAAGTTTCTAGAAGGCCAGGAGAGGGTCCAGGAAGGTGGCACACCTTCTAGAAGGGGTGACTTGTCCTACAAGGCATCTAGAAGTGTCTTGGTCTTTTGGACATCTTCCCTCCTACTAGAAGCAAGCTGAGGAATCTAGGAAGGGGCAGAAGCTTCTAGAGGAGGGAATGGATGCCTTCGAAGGTGGGAAAAAGGACAGCCTACCAAGGGCCACTCTAGAAGCCATGGAGTATGCTAGGGAGCTCCAAATCTGGCATACTTTGGTGTTCGGGAAAGCTTAGATCAGTGGCTGTAAAATGCCACTACTTGTGAGCCTTGATAAAGTGTTCATTCTCAGTCAATTGAGGCCAAAATATTGCCTCACTCTCTGACCAGTTTTCTGCCATCCTTGGAACCAGTTTCCTCCACAGTTTCAGTCTCTCCAAAAACAGTTGGTTGTGTGAACCAGCCACTACTAGGGATGCTCCACGGTGCACCCTCAGGCCAACAAAGGGCTATGGGCCCACGCCTCTAAGAGGCTCAAAGCCAGCTTGATTCTACGCTTCCAACAGCAAGACATGGCGACCAGCGAGCAAGATAGCAACCGCGCTATCCTTAAGTTTGATGGGACAGGCTTTGCCTTGTGGAGGCGGCAATTTGAGGTCTTCCTCGACGACAAAGGACTGCTTGAGCTTGTGAAGGGTGATGAGACTGCTCCGCCAGAGAGTGCAATGGCTAAGGTAAAGGAGGCATACAAGAAGCGCAGCAAAAAGGTGTTGGCGCTCCTTGTGTCCGCGTTATGCCCGCCACAACTTGGGCACATCCAAGGATGCACCCTGGCCACAGAAGCATGGTCAAAACTATGCTCCATCTACCAGTCAAGCAACCTTGCCAACGAGCTCTGCATCTTCAAACGGCTTGTCACCCTCCGAGCCAATGAAGGCGACAAAGTCATGGAGATCATGCAGAAGATTGAGTTGCTCGCAGCGGAGTGCGTGGCCACTGGTTGGGAGGTCGACTCTGAGTTGCAAGTTATGATCCTCCTTCTGATCTTGCCGGACAGTTGGAGTCCCATGATCACCGTCCTTGGTCGCTGGCCTTCCGACGAGCTGAAGTACCCGAAGGTTGCTGAGTACGTGTGCAATGAGTGGATGCAACGTGGCAGTCAAGAGAGTGCAGCGGCATCAAGTTCAGCTTACACGGTTCATCCTCAAATTGGAGGCCGAGGCGACAAGTGGAAGGGTGCCAAACAGGGCACCAAGAAGGGTGACAAGAAGGGGGAGTGCTTCAACTGCGGCAAGGAGGGCCACGACGCGCGCAACTGTCCCATGAAGAGAACAGATTGGTCGCAGCGGGGCGGGAAGAAAGATGAGCACGCCCTTATGGCGTACAACTCCACCAACTTGTAGGATCCGGGTGTTGCCGTCATTGACTCCGGATCATGCCGCCACACATAATGCAACAGGGTGGCATTTTTCACCTACGACGCCTCGGAGAGACGCATGATGGTGGCCAATGAAAAAAACAGAGGTGGTCGCCGGTGAGGGTAACGTCTGCATTGAGTCAATTGTGGATGGCAAACCTGTCACGAGTACAATCCACGATGTGCTGCATATGCCCAGCTTTGGGGCAAACCTGCTCTCCGTCAGCCGCCTTCCTAATAAGGAACTTGAGGTGCTCTTCACAAAGAAGGAGGCCGTCATCCGCAAGGAGGGCAAAGGTGAGGTGATTGTGCGTGCCAAGAGGGATGACGACTTGTACCTGCTACGCGCAAAGATCCTCAGCAGCCGGGCGGGGTCCAACGCCGCCAATCTTGCAACGAAGGATGGAGGAGACCTGGACCTATGGCACCGCTGACTCTGCCACATTTTTCCATCGAAAGTGAAGGCGATGGCTAACAGGGAAGTGGTGCGGGGTCTCCAAATCAGTGACCTTGATGGAACCAAGGAGACCGCGTGTGAGCCATGCATCATTGGCAAATCAACGCGGCAGCCGTTTGTGGCCAAGGGGACGCGTGCATCGGCAAAAGTGGCCGTGGTACACACAAATGTGTGTGGACCGCTTGAGAGCTCCATCGGCGGAGCTCGCTACTTCCTCAACTTCATCAATGACCACAGCCGGAAACTCTACCTCTACCCAATGAAGTGGAAGAGCAAGGTCCTTGCGTACATGCGGGAGTTTGTGGCAGATGTGGAGCAGCAAACAAAGTTGAAGGTGAAGGCGTTCCGGAGTGACAACGTCGGTGAATATGCGAGGTGCCTTGGGTGGATGAAGAGCAAGGGGATTGAGTGGCAGAGAACAACTCCACACTCCCCACAACAGAATGGTGTCGCAGAGAGAGCGAATAGCACAATCCTTAATATGGTGCGATCCATGTTGAGCAACGCCGGGCTTACACAACGGTATTGGGCGGAGGCGGCAAGGACAGTAGCGTACATCATGAATCTCTTGCCGACCAAGCCGCTGTAGGACAAGGAGAGCAAGGCGTGGAAGACGCCACAAAAGGTGTGGAGCGGGAGGAAGCCGGTGGTGGGTCACCTCTGCATGTTTGGTTGTGTTGCACATGCAATGGTACAGGCACGTGAGGGACGGAGCAAGCTGGACCCGCTTACCCCCCGGTGCATTTTCCTTGGATATGAGAGCGGAAGCAAGGCGTACCGGCTCTTTGACCCAAGGAGGCAACAGATTGTGCAGAGTCGCGACGTCACGTTCAACGAGAAAAGCCGTTGGACAGACAAGGAGGCAGGTCTCTCCAAGAGGGGGGAGTGGATGCCACTCCCTCTGGGGGAGACGCCGGAGGACGTGAATGAGGGTGACGTCCTCGCATCACCACCAACCGGAGAGCATCGCCTAAGGGATGGACAAGCGGCACATATTATTCCAGCCAGTTTGGATGAGGAATCCGAAGCAGCGGAGATGAACGTGGAGGCAAGGAGTCGAACAATGTCTCCAAGGTCTCCAAGACAGGGGGAGCAGGCGCTTGGAGAGGATGGCGCCGAAAGGGGACAGCAACAACAACAACAACCGCCTCAAGAGCCCCGCACTAGCAGCCGTGTGCGAAGAAGGACAAAGAGGTACGATGCCGACAAGGACATTTGGACTGGGTTCGCACAAGTCTTCGTCACGCAAGAGGAGCATGAAGGAGGCACTGCACCAGAAGGATGGGGCTCAGTGGGAGGGAGCAATGAAACGTAAGCTCACCTCCCATGAGGAGAAATGCTCCTCAGTTGCAGGTTGAGCATGGACGACTGCCATGGGTGATGCGTAAGGGGGAGATTGCTAGAGTGATGCTCCTCACCATGGCAGGAGTGACTCCAAAAAGGAACACCAAAAAGACAAGCCGTAGTGGCTTAGTGGTTAATGGTGTCCACCTATAGAGGCAGGGGCCCGGGTTCAAGTCCCACAAGATGAATTTCTGTCCTGCCTCAAGGGAGGTAGAAAATAGATGCCAGGA
>SZWC01008394.1:0-10871 GCA_023375785.1 Penium margaritaceum | reverse complement strand
GGGGGGGGGGGAGGGGGGGGGAATGCTTTGCTGGGCATGAAGGAAATCCATATGCACTGACCATGAAACATCTTGACACAGCCACACTGAGCAGCTGGGGAGGCCACTCTTGTGCTGCAAAAGACATCCCTTTGCAACAAAGGGGTACCTTGCGACGCAGGGGTGCTTCGCTATGACGGAGTACTTTGCAATGACGGGGTACTTTGCAACGAAGGGGTACTTTTGCAAAGAAGGGTCACTTTACAAAAAAGGGGTACTTGCTTTGCAACAAATGGTTTTCTGCAACGGAAGCGCCTTTTGCTAAAAAAGGGGTATATTACAACAAAAGGGGAGTACATTCCAACGAAGGGACAAGTCTCCAACAAGGTCCAAGTTGATGCTGCCATGTGGAGGTGGAAGGCGGGAAAGTCAAGGTCCAGGACAGGAGTGAGGAAGGATGTCGCGGTTGCACTGGCTAGTATGGAAANGGGGGGGGGGGGGGGGGGGGGGGGGGGGGGGGACCCACAGAGGCGTGGTGTTGGTAGTATGCCACTGCGCCCTTCTGGCCTTTGAGGGGGTCGTAGCTCTGGGGAGGAGGCGGCTGCTCTGGCTCCTGCGCAGCCGCAGGTTTGGCCACACTTATCCACGAAAACATTGTGTCACCGGCGCCCTTGCGCCTGCCTTCCTCCCTACCTGCCTACCTGCCCGTCTCCTTCTACAACAGTGGTCGTGTACGCCAGACGACCCCCTTCACCCAACCCCCCAACGCTCCAGCCCTTGCGCGGCCCTCACCCCTTCTGCTCTCCCTCGCACCCGTCGCCCTCCGCTTTCTCCCCCGCCCTTCAGGATATGGCCGCCTCCGGTCAAATCGGACGGCGGCGTGGGTCGCACGGCGGGACCTATGCAGGTGGGATCGCGCGAGACAGGTGCGGCGGCCACACCCGCCGAAAACGACGTCGAAAAAGGACACTCCTTGGCAGATTGGGACGACGAGCGGCAGTGCCGAGAGCGTGGAGGGCCGAGGCAGACAGGTCCACAGTCAGCGAACAGTTCACCCAAAGTGTCTGGTCAGCAGACGAGTTGAGGAGGACACGGGACACGGGACACGGGACACGGGACACGGGACACGGGACTCCCTCCGGCTTGCCACAGGAGAAGCGACGGTCATGTTCGAATCCATGCAGCGCCTTTGAACACAGCCACGTAGGCCATGCGGGGAAGCAGCTTCTGGCCTGGTCCGTGGCCGGCCAGGCATGCAGCCGCCGACGCGGTAACGACGGAGCTGAACGACTCTGATTTCTCCATTTTTGTGTTCCGAGGTATCCACAATGTTTTCCGATCTGCATCCACTTCGAAAATGAATTATAGAAATCTCATGCCGAACATGAGCATAGATGGAGAACAGGTAGAGGTTACGAGGCAGAACATGGTTTGAGATTCTGGGACCATTGAGTAATTTATAGTTAGTAGTAGTTTTACTAAGATGAGAAGTGTCGAAATCATCGAACACATATACACCAGTGTCGAGTTAGACATGAGACGGAGTCGGGGTTGTCGAGTCGATTTTCAAGCAACGCGTGTGGATTTGCGCAGTGAGTGGTCGGATCAAGATGCTCCGCAGAGTAATCTGGGGGATTTAAATATCGATAGCAAAAATACGAGATGCATCTTCATAAATCTCGATGTTTCTCAATGTGTCAAGAAGCCGACTGAAAGGACATGGCGCTTCTGTCGACGATTCTCAAAATTGGTCAAAGTTGTGAGAAATTGCAAAAAGGATCGCAAGGGGGCGAGGGCACGTGGTCGAATTGCCCTTGACCATTGAAGTGAAAATCAAGAGCTCGCTACGCGATGGGCTATATGTGTAATGATATGAATGCCCACTCGGAAAGATTAGGGAATCATGTACATCTGGTTCATAACAAGAAAGACCAGCTCCAACATGTTTCACATCTCCTCATGACTACAAAGTTAATTCTTGAATGAAAGTTCTCCCTCATCTCCGTGAATGGGCATGTTCATCATCAAATTCACAGCCCATAGCCCGGCGAAATTGAAACGTTTACGTCCTTCGTCGGAGGGCATTTTGGAAAAATACCCCAATCTTTGGTGTTTCCTTCCATACCATTCTCACTCGATTGAATAATATGTTACACCAAGCGGAACGTGGCTAGTTCAAAGGGATGAGATGTAAAGCGAGAGATGATTCAAGGAATTGTGACAATGCGATGTTTTGTTTTTAGCATTCAGTGTACTTCGATGAGATTTTTTGAGAAATTCAAGCGCATATGATAAGTAATAAGAGAAACAATCAGGCATATGTTTGGTCTTCGGCGGTTTAGTCGAGCAAATTGTGCAACATCGCGTCGTAGGTGGTTGTTTTGATGAACTCCGTCAAAAGGTCAGGGGTTTCAAGAATATCGGCATGTGGTTTCATAATATAATACTACCATCGAGAAGTCGGCCGGATAGCATCAAAACTTCAATACGCTTCGCGATTCTTTTGTGGACCCTTCTGGTGACTACAGGAGCCGAAGACCTCAAGTGTGCCTCTTTCTTGTTTCTACAAGTATACATGCGCTCACAAATTTCAGCACTTTTCATGAAAGTACACTTACAACTAATCACATGTTAACTGGGTGTCCCATTTCTTTTAAGTGTTCTCTTGCTCCAAAACTTGTGCGTTTTCACCATTTACCTTCCACTTCGTGTAACAAGGATGTTATGCCATGTGCAATTTCAATGGTTAGCATGCAGAAGTCACCATGTCTACTAGGAAAACTCGTGTTGTACTGCATGATTCTATCATGGGTGGTCTTAACTGTGTCCCTCCGTTGTTTCTCCTTGGTCCTCTCAAGTCGCATGAGGGCTTGTCACTGTTGTGCACTTGCCTGAGCAGCAGTGCATGTTGCATTGCCGTCTATGCCATGTGAGTACGGAAAATATATCCAAGCTCAGTTGGATACAACCACCTCTCGCTTTTGATGCAACCTCCTTCAAATAGCAGCCCAGGACCGGGTGTCCCTTCTACGCAAAAAGCAACGTTCATTCTTGGACCTACCTTGAGTTTGTCTCTGGGTCTTGCGCCTATTGAAGCTGGTCCACTCAGACCTATTCGGTCCCCTCCTGGACAAATCCTTGTCAGAACTCAGTCAGTGTGTCCACACCATGACCAACAACTTCATCCGAATATCGTGTGTATGTAGTGTTTACCACAAGAGCAACGCCCCCCTGGTAGCCTGGTTGTGGTCGATCATGTCTGAGGGTGGATCATGTCATGTCCGCCACAAGTTCTCATCGAATCATGGTCGACAGTTAATTTGCAAGACGGATGCATCATGTCAAGAGCATGGAATCTTTTCCTGCATTTTTGTCCCCGCCCCACCATTGCAAAACAATTCTTCAAGGGTATAAGTCACACATACCTAGTTTTCAGAACCAGATACCTCATTCCCCCACCGTTGAGTGAAAGATACCCCAACTACCCATCTGATTCCGCGATCACCACGCCACTAACAACGAAAAGCAAAAGGCCATGCCAAGGTACCTTGTCATGCGTCATCGACTCATGACATGGACCTCATCCACCCACTATAAAAAACCCCAAAACTTGGGCTTTGTGATGATTTCTGTAGAGTTTTGTGTGAGATTTGTGGGGAGTTTGAGACTCCCCATGCGTTGAAAGAGAATGCCGGGCCCCACTACCGGGAGGGGGCAACAAGTGCACGCACAAAAGTAAAGCCCAAAACTATCAGAGTTCATCACTGGATAGGTTTGTTTGAGGTTTAATGCTTAAAGCAAAAGGTTTGTAGTCATGAACGAGGGGTTTGTTCCTTTCCTTCTTACGCTCACGACCAAAGTTCCGAAGTCCCCATCGTAATCGAGGAACTCTTGACGATTGACGATCGGCGACGAAAGTCGGTAAATGTTGACCTCACCAGCCGTTCATCAAGATACTCATCATCAACGGCTTGCAAGGCAGTAGATCAGCGACATTTGCTGCTCGCAATAGAGCATCCAAATGGTCGTGTGCCAGTTTTCCCTGCTAGGCCAGCTACGCATGTCGCAATTGAGCATGGAAGCAGACTGGGCCTTTCGGTTGTTTTACTAGTGCTGGGCGAGTGAGTCACACTTTGCATTTCATGGGTACCTAAGCTATTTGGCCCATTTTTCAAAGTGTTGGAACCTTGCTTTGGAGGATGAAAATTGTGCCATGATAGTTGAATGCGGTCTCTTTGAGTCCTCCTCCTTTGATGGCTGCATGTACAACACGTCGGTCTTGAACCGTCTCCCGTACCATCCTCAATCAGACCATATCACAACATGCTAGCTTTGGTTGGGCCATCCTGCCAACCTTTGGCCAGCACGTGTCAAGGGGTCCCTAACTTGTGATCGGTACACGAAAGACCAACAGGACACGAGTGTTTCTACGCAAAGCGGCATGTGCACCTTTCTCAACATTGTTCCGCATTCGAAGGTACATCGCTCTTAAAGATCCTACTCGTCACCACGTCCGTGGGTCCCAAGATGCTCTCTCATCCAAGATCTTACAAGGACCTCTACGGCATCCTTTCCAAGACTGCTGACCATGCTCCCTCCCATGTGGACTCCTGAAGAATGGGAGGGTCTAGTCCGGTGGGTGGCTCCATTCTGGGCGATGCTAATCTTGCCATTTTGGTGGTGGGCCTCGTGGCCTTGCCTCTCCAAGCCGTCATACTTGCACATGTTATCGTAATAGTCTGTGCGTCTGTGCCTACATCTACGCCTGCAACTTCCCCTTGGCATGTACTTGCAACCTTTCATGCTTCTATACCTTCTGCCTCTCGTGTGCCTGTCCTTGTTTTTATGGTGCCTGCATCCTCTTTCACAACCAATCACCGTCATCCTATCCCTGTAACCCTCTACATCTTGGCCGACTTCTTTGCTCGGATCACCTCTTCCTCTCTAGTCAAAGGTGACCACCCATTCTCTTGCATGCCCGGTGGTCGTCTCTATCCGCTTCTCTCTACGATTCAGCGCCGGCTATCTCGGCCCCTGGACATGCCGCTGGTAACCTTGATAACAGTCACACTGCCAAGATGGCTCTCAGGATTTGTGCCCAAACGCACTTTATTGAGGTGCATCCAGCATTTCCATTGTGCCACGAGCTTGCCTAAACATAGTTCTCTTTCATGTGTGATGCCACGGCCTAACTTGTCGTGGTCAGAGAGCATGGTGTCTATGAGTTTCTTCACCTTCCTCCGGGACACAAGGTTGTACATGTTGGACTCTAGCCTGGTCTGTGCCCAAACTCGTGCCAACCTGGCCCAGTTTTGGGCGCATGCTTCCAGTTTCTAAAAGTGGCCTACTTGGTGTCAAGCCATGCAAGAAGAGAAGCAAGAAATTCCACAACGGACTGGGGAACGGACAAGCATTTGAGCGAGAGCTCTTCTCGGTCCAGCAGCTGACGTGGCACGCAGCTCAGGAACATTGGACAGACCAGCGTACGCGCAGGGCTCCGCTAGGTGTCCGGTTGATGAAAGGGAAAGGCGGACACAAAGACGTGCCGGCCATGAAGATGCCAGTGTACTGAAGAAGGACGAACCGACTGGAGCGTTTGATGGTGTGATGGATTAACCACAACCGTCTAGTGACAGAGGGACGAGCATCAGCTTTTTCCAATGTCGTCGTCTGATAATCGACCAACCACAGAGGAAATCAAGACTGAGATTCATCTCCGCCGTCGACTTACCAAGGGCGCTGGGCATTAGCCAACCTCGGATGCACAGCCGGGTGTTTACGACTTTTGTATATCTGATGTTTCTAGTCTTAGTCGAGACGCAAGTAGCGCTCACTACAAACAGGTGTCATCTTAGGAAAATCGTTGCTTCCTCTGTACCTCATCATTTCAGCAATGCAACATACTGTTGGATTCAATAAGAGACGAGACGTGTACTTGTGCAGTGTATGAGATCTTTTAACATGTTTGTAAGACAAAACACTCAGTTGAAGTGCGGTAGTTGATAACCACATGAACCACACAGAGTTTTATAGTGTAAAAGTTCAATGTGGAGTGTTTACCTGAGACACGTGAGCTTCTAAGAAGGCCACATGTCTAACATTACAAGCTAATGGGTCTTTTGCAAGAAGGTATAGGCAGATGAATTGATACATTGTTGTAAGGCTCGCTTGACCTCTCTTGTGCATCATACTCGTGAGGCCACACGGCAACCCAGGATTTGGGCCCGACCTCTTGGCATTGAAAACGAGGACTACTACTCATCAATGCATAGCCCAAGGTTGGATTGCTGGACCCTCAAGGATGATCACCTGGGAACTGAGGCAGCTCCCTTAAAACCCACATGTAAGCATGGAGACATACGAAGGCATCCTAAAGTGTCCAACTTCAAGCCTCCTTCACAGGTGAAAAAGAAAGTTAGAAATGTAGCCAATTTCATAATGTCAACTTAAGTCGCATCCTATGATAGTGCAACTGCTTCCTATTGAGACTGGCTCCAGAGTGACCAGCTCCCCTATTGAGAGGTAAGTCTGCAGGCATAATGATGTCACTTAGTCCCCTTTACATGTGTGCGAGTGCATGTGGGACGAGACAAGAGGGCATTCCATGTGTGAGAGGCCATGAACTAGACCAAACACTAACAATCCCCCATGACACACAGTCAGAGAACCCACATATCCTAATGATATGTCACACACAAGAATGCATATGCATAGTGCTGGATCCAACAAGCAAGAAATGGACACACATCACCTGGGTCATGGGAACATGCAAGCCCGATCGCATACATAACACATTTGAATACACTTATGCTGAGTCCATTCATGAGAGATTTAGCTCTCTGTGACTGTTTGTCCATCTACACGACCCAAACAACGCCAACATTGATGCAGCCACAAACAAAGTGATGCTCAACATTGGTGTGCTTTGTGCAAGAGTGGTGCATGCTATCATTCTTAGGAGTGATGCATTGATTGTCAGAACATAGGGTAATGTACCGGATGAAACGGAGACATGCTAAGCCAGACAGATTCACACATACTTACACAATCTCAGCTTAGCTTCAAGCCGCACAACCCTACTTGCCACTATTTCGAAACACGGTTGTCCCCCTGATCAGAAACATATAGCCTTTCCTACTTTGTGTATGGACGTCATGTGTTTGCTAACTGTCGGTACACCCATCAACAATGACCAAGGGATGTATTGTGAAGTCCATCCTTGTGCCCGTTGCAGAGAGTACGTAATACACTACACAGAGTGCGACCTCAAGATGACCGTCTCTCCCGAACATCAGGAGAACTGGAATATAAATGAAACATCAAAGGCTACATCAGCACAAATGAAAGTAGCAAGGTACATCAATGATGAAATTACGCTCGATTTGTCAGTCATGTATGCCACTTCTCCTAGTTTAGACACATCTAGAGAATTCATTAGTGTCTGACTTGGTAGAATCATAGGGTAGAGGGAACAACAGATAGCAGTGATGCAAAGCAGTAACCCAGGCTGCTGACATACGTAGGTTGGTAAACGTGTTGTGTACAATATAAACGATTTCACTCAACCTCCATGTCTCAGAATATATGAGCTGGATCAAGATGCTTCATCTTCTACGCTGACTTCAAGATTATAAGATAAAATTTGCGAGTCATCAACACAGGCGAGAATGGCAGCAAGTGGAGCAGAAGGGACACTAAGGAACAAGGTGGCATCAACTGTGCTCCTATAGAATCCTCCCCTCTTAAGTGACAAGGTGATTTCCAAGTTCCACTAGCAATACAACTACTTGAGCCCATAGACGGCTTCACAAAGATATTGTGTTAGTTCCATCAGCGAACCCAAGGGGTTGGACCATGTAGATTTTCTCACCAAGCCTTCCATGAAAACGACATTGTTGACACACATTTGTTCCGAATCCCAGTCATGTTGGGCTACCAAACTAAGGACGCTGGTAGTCGTACACCATCCGAATAGAGAATGTATCTAAACAAAGGCAATACCATGAATGATTGGAAAGCCTTTGGCTGTGAATCTACTTTTTTTCCTCAATGGAGCTGTCAGAATTCATCTTTTAATGGTAAACCTTTACTTCTTACACTCCCTTCCATCTTCGTGGGAGATCCACCAAATCATAGACGTTATGGTTGATGAGAAAATCAAGTCATCACATTGTTGTCTCTCATAGAGGAAAATCAATTGAGTTATGTGCGTCACGAACTATCAGTGGCTCAGGTGAGAGGGGTGAGAGACTAGAAACAACAAGGCAAGATACAACATATCCAGCAATAGAGGTGTCAAGAGCCTAGCGGAACTCCTGCTCAACGAGAGAGCATCATACGGTAGAGTTTGGATGGACAACTTATGTAGCAATGGGATAGGTAGCTCTGGTGATCCCGAGGGCATGAATGCCAGGCTCACAAGAAGAGGTAGTTGCATGTGAATGAGAGGCAACTAGATGATTCTGCGGTGGAAGAGTCCAAAGCCGACCACCATGAACATATGGAGACACCTTGTGAGGAGGACACGGGCACTGGAGAAGACAATAGGCCACACCGTGCGCACAATGTCACCTGTGACAGATATGTCAGTCTGGGTAGGAGAACAAGGTACAAATTACATGGTAGGAGAGGCTACATTGTCACATGTAACACAAATGTCATAAGAAGAGGAAGGGTTTCTGGGAGACGTAGCATGAGGAGACGCATACGATTACAAACATCAGACTTGGGAGCAGCCACTTTTCAACGGGTCCCATATCGAGGGTGATACAGAAGCATTTTAAGGACAGGTGTGATAGACCCACTCACAAGCGTTGAGAGTGGGACCAGAGAAGCAGGGGAGTATAAGACAAGCCAAGCCAAGTCACACTCAAACACACCCTAAAAAAAGAGGACATTCAGGGACTCAAGGACACAACGACGGATGCAATTCCAGAAATGCCATGCCTTGGAGAAGGGAGAGATGCCAAGAAAGACACAAAGGCAACCACAAGGAGAGATTTTTCCATCATGATGATCAACAAGGAGCTCCATACACCGGCAAGATGAAGATCCGTCCGATGGACAGTCTAGCATTCAAACAAAGTGACATGACAAGGGAGGGGACCATAGCTAACATGGTTCCACATCCATGTCACGTACAAGATCACCTCAAAGGCATAAAGAGGGGCCCGACCGGAGTTGGAAAGAAGGGAATGCACAAAATCAGCCGAGGCACGGTTCAAAAGCTCTTACACACCAGTTTGTTGCAGCATGTAAGGAGCGGACGGGGACCATTTTGTGCCACAAAAACTGTAGCTTGCAAAGAATGACCCAAAAACAGAAGGAAAATCGATGGGCGATTTCTTGTGGTAGACAATGATGTCTGGAAGGCTTTGGGTGTGTTGGTGGCTCACCTGCAGTGATGTGGCAATATCATTGGCTACGATATCAATAGTGGATAGCACTACTAAGAGCTACAATAGCCACGAGCAATTGCAATAGTCGTGGGCAGAAATAGCAAACAGAACATCTTGTAGTAGCTACATGGAGATGTAGCAATGTTGCTTTATTGGCCAAATTAGAAGTGGCACCAACAAGGAGTAGTAGCCAAAGTAGCGACATCAGGTTTGACAACCAGTAGTAGGGATAACATTGCCAATGGTGGCAAACATTAGTCATAGCAGTCGTAGTAAGAACACACGACAACATAAACAAGTGTTAGCATACGTACCTCAGTACCAACAACAAGTATAGCGTCTAACATTAGCAATAGCAACATCAGTGCACAACAGATGCTACAGGAGAAGTAGCATCATAAAGTGTTGGCACTTCTCTAGCAACAACAATATACACAAGGAGAAGATTGCTTAGCATAGTCAATAGTAGTAGCTATTGTAGTGAGATCAGGTCTTGTACAACTTTCATGCATTTGTGTCAAAACTGCGTTGTTATTCTTATCTGCGGTCACCAGCAGACTCATTGGTGAGTGCAACTAGAAGAACCTAGGTACACGTACTGGCCCATTGCCAATGAAAATTTGAGCCAAGAGGCAGAAAAAATAGAAGGTTGGTACCATCTGAAAGTGGGATGGCACCACAATAACCTCAATATTGGTGAAAAACACCCTGGTTATCCCTACGTTAATCACTGCTCTTTTTGGCATAGGACAAGTGCCATGGGAAACTGCTCATGGAGAGAGGTGATCATCTCCCACCTTTGCAGGTGTGTTAACTCGCTCATTTGTGTTCTTGGTTACATCGGGATTGATTGGTTCATTTCCCAAGTATAAGTGCGGTTGATTTCTGACACCTACCACTCTCATTTTCAGTCTGGTGATGTGGCAACAAACATCATTTGACTTTACCCGCTCATTATTGACCTCAGTGTGGTAATGGGCGTCATGGATAGTGTTGATGCCGACAGCACCCTCAAGGCACACATGCCCCTTCGCTTTGGCCACTAGATGTTTTGTGTCGTAAATATACCCGGGGCTTTGGCAATTATTCAGGGCAAACTCCAAGGACCGAAAAAGATGGTAGAGGAACTCAGCGGTCATATCTTTGATAGTCCTATAGTCACTACATGGCTGCTTTTGAACACCTCCTCTACCCTTCTATAGCCATTTGTAGATACATCTCCTCTGCCTCCACTGAAATTCCCATCCAAGGCCACAACAATCCTCATCATTCAGTGATCATTTGTTGTGATCGATGCTTCACAAGATCCATTTTTATCTTCCTATCACTCTAGTCAAGCTTGTGCTCCATCAAATAACTGGCAAAAAACACAATGGGCTAACCTTGTCTTTGACACATCGACAACCACATGAGATTTTGTGATCCTCGAGGTTGAGGGAGACTCTCTCTCTCTCTCTCTCTCTCTCTCTCTCTCTCTCTCTCTCTCTCTCTCTC
>SZWC01008393.1:60726-102713 GCA_023375785.1 Penium margaritaceum | reverse complement strand
GGGGGGGGGGGACAGTTAGGCTTCATGAAACCTGTACCACTCGCCACTTGTTCCTGTGATGCTTACCTCCATCAATGATGCTTGCCAACCGTCCACATGCCCACGGTGAGAGGAGACAAGAACTTCCTGAGCCTGCACCAACAGCCGAAGATGAAGCCCAGACGCACCATTAGACTGACCTTACCTATTCGCTCAGCCACCAGGGCTGTTGCACAACCAACAGCCATAACTTCCTCCTCAATAAAACTTCTTGAGATCATCACTACGACAATCTATCACTGACAACTTTCAGCCTGGTGTGAGGTGGAACATTATGGACATCACAATGCCCCGCAAACAGACAAGACGCCAGCTCTCACCGGAAGTAGAGGAGGTGCTGCGGAACTGGGGTCCTCCAAGTCACTGCTACTGCTGCTGGTGCCAGTGTCAGCGGCCTTGGATCCCTGCTTCTCGCACCCTCTGCCCTCCAGTAAACTTCCTGCTCCTGCTCCTGGCACCTCTTCCTCAGATAAATCAAGAGGGCATACCTCCTTCTCCCCTGCATCAACCTTGGATACCTCCTCCTGCTTCCGGCCAGCAGCTGCCTCTCGTGCTCCCCGTCGACCACGCCCTCCTTTGATGCCACGACCACCTCCCTCTACCGTGGTCCCTGGTACAGCTTCCGCTGCTGGCATGCTCGTAGCAGAGGTAGAAGTGGACTTTCTGCCTCGCGCACCCCTGGTACGGAGGGCAACTGGCTGCTCTGCCGCACCAGCTGATCCTGCCTGGCCTCCATTAGAGGCTGGAGCAGCCGCTGGTTGCTGCTGCTGCTGCTGCTGCTTGGCAGGTGGGGAGTCTTCATCCAGTTCAAGGGAGGAACTCACAGAACCACCACTACTGTTGGCCCACTTTGAGAAGTCATCGCTTCCTCCCCGCCTGCTGCTGCTGACACGGCCACCTCCACGGCTTGCACGAGTGCCACCTCCCGCCGCAGCACCCCGCCGTCCACGAGCCCCAGTCCCTCCACCGCCACTGCGAGGCCGGCCACTCTGACTCCCCGCCTCCTCCAAGCCACCTGGTCCTGCCCGAGAGCCACTCTCATCACTAGATGCTCCAGTCCCGGGACTTCCAACCGCTTGCTTCTGCTCTCGCTGATGCTCTGTTGGGCCTTTCCCACTGCCTGATTTCCCACCTCCGTTCTTCTCCTCTGGGCTCAAAGCCACCTGGGACACACTAACAACACCTCGGTCTGCCTCATAACTACTGGGTGCAACCTCAACATCGTCATCGGAAGAAGCAGGCGAAGGTGTAGAGGGTGGAAATGAATTCAGTGGCTGTCTGCTGACCTCAACCATCCGGCCTCCACCCAAATCCTTAACACCACCTTCATACTTGTGCCAGACTCCTGCATCGGAGGCCATAAGTGGCTGCTGCGTCACTTGCTCCTGCAGTGCCTCTCCAGACTGTTGGTTGACCTCCCCCACACCAATGCCATTGGAGAATCCTGCACTGCCTTCCCCATGCACCTCTATGCCCCCCTGCTGCCCACCATTCTTCCGCTGCTCACTCTGCTCTACTGCTATCTTCGCCTGGCGCTCTCTACCCTCCCGCGACCATGTTGCCCTCACATGACCCTGTTTGGCGGGTCCGTTACCGGCAACTGCAGTAAATCCACTGCTCACTGGTTCTGTCGGGACTACATCAGCCACTACATCATCCTCAGCAGTTTCAATGCCTTCCCCATCCTCCTGTTCTGAATTCCAGGCAGGGCGGGCTTGTGGCTGAGGGCGGCGCACATTCAGATGGCCAAGCCGCTGGGAAGGCGCACGATCCTGGCCAGGGACATCCTTGTAACAATTATCCTGCTCCGTGGTGTGAGGAGCAGAAGACGGAAGCTGCGAGGCTGCCCCTGCTGGGCCATGCTTGGGTTCATGAGCAGAACCCTCCAAATGTACCACAGTTCCGTTAGAGAGGCTGTTCAGATTGTTCCCAACACTCCTCTCACTCTGACCAAGCGAACCTCCCCAGCGCGAGCTCGTGGCAGGAGTTGGAATTCCGCTGTTTACTGACAAACTGGTCCCAGGCCTGACACCACCATCGCTGGCCCAGTCTGCAGACTGACCACTGTAGGGCGCAGCTTGCTGCAGGGACTGCCAGACAGGAGGTGCTCCTTGAATCTGCTGCTGCTGATGTTGTTGAAGCTGCAGCAGCTGCAACTGCTGCTGCTGCTGCTGAAGCTTCTGCTGCTGTTGAAGCTGCTGCTGCTGTTGAAGCTGCTGCTGCTGCTGCTGCTGCCAAGACTGTTGCTGCTGCTGCCACTGCTGAGCCTGCTGTGCCTGCTGCTGCTGCTGGAGTAGCTGCTGTTGCTGCTGATGCTGCTGAGGAGCAGACCATGCAGACGATGAAGCCTGAGGCATGGGCGTAGAGACCAATGCTGCCGCTGTGGCCGAGTGCTCCCTTCTCAGCGAGCCTCCTGCACTCGCATTGGTGCTCGATGTGCCCTTGGAGAGGCCCTTGACCCTGCCAGAAGAAGCCCATATTTGAGACACAGAACAAACACATGTGACCATCTACCATCTGTGGTAGATACAACGTGTGGGTTTTGAAGACATGGTTGGGGACCCCTGCATAATGAAAATGCTCCCTCTCAAACTCATGACCCTACCTGTCAGTGTAGCGGAGGGTGTTGAGGGTGTGCTCCACAGACAGTGATCCTGGAGAGATGCACGAAACCATCACTGTGCGCGAGTTGCCCACAAATGAATCTCGAAGGACCTCTGTGAGCTTGCTTCCACGGAAAGGAATGTGTGTTTGCTCTGCCCCTAAGGCGCGAATGCACTCCTTCAGGGCAAGGAGACTCTTGTTGATCTCAGCACCTTCCATCCTGCATTGCCAAAACAGATCATAACAGAGACTTCAGCTCTGGTCATTCACACTCCAAAGCAGGATTCAAAGAGACCGGGCAAAGGCATAGGCCAGAAAGTCACCGTGCCTACCTGGTTTGCTTGTCATTGTCAGTCGTATCCGCGCCCCGCTCACTCCCCGCCAAGTCAATGAACGAAAGCTTTCCAATCATCTTGCCATTTGGCTCCTTATCAGGACCATCCCCTGCACCCCCAAGCGAGTGCCTGGCACG
Source organism: Penium margaritaceum (assembly GCA_023375785.1). NCBI lineage: Eukaryota > Viridiplantae > Streptophyta > Zygnematophyceae > Desmidiales > Peniaceae > Penium > Penium margaritaceum. The sequence continues at coordinate 99,598 of SZWC01008393.1, read as the reverse complement.
GCGTCCACCCCTGATCTTCCCACCCTGCGGCTCAGGCTGGGGACGCTGCCTCACAGCCATTTGCAGAATGGCATGTGACCGTGACGACTCCATATTCGCTCCTGTGCAGCCAGTGCTGCGAGAGCCATTGCCGCGAAAGATGAGGTTGGAGACTGTGTCCACGTCTTGCACATGAACCTCCTTCAGCCCAACAATGCAGACCTGTTGCCGCCCATCCTCGCGCATTTGGAGTTTGCTGCACGTGGATAAAACGTGCAATCAGTCCCCTGGACATTGGTAGTGGCTCCTCGCAACAGCTCTTCATGCACAGCATGAAGAGCTTCATTGTGAAAGAAGATCCTTGTAGGAGCGGATTTCATGGTTGGCGGCTCGCAAGAGTGCTGCACCAGCAGAATCTAAAAGCACAAAGAGAAGAAAACACAAAGAAGACACAAGCGAGTCTTACTTCCTGTCATGTAGGAGGTCGAAAAGCTTGCCGCCATAAATCTCAAAGAAGCTGATGTACAGCTCGTAGTTCAGGGCTTGGTACTCGGGCCTGCCAAGGATGCGCAGCATGTCCTCTGCTGCCTTGATGGGCAGCGGCTGCATCGTGTACGTCTTGCCACTGCCTGCATCGACAGGACCACATATACCAGGGCATCAAACAAGATGCCAGAGCCTGCTTACTACGCTGGCCATCCTCTAGGGCCTCTGTGAATCTAAACGCTGAGCAAACTAAGCTCACCAGTTTGGCCATACGCAAAGCAGGTCGCTTTTGCCTTCTCGAAGATGGTAGGTACAATCGGTCCGACTGTCGCAGCATAGATCTGCACAAGCACAATCACAGCATATGCTCATGATTCATGAAGTTAATTCCCTCCGCTTGATTCAGCATCAGACATGGTCAACAAAGGAGGGGAGCAACAGAGAGTAAACTCTGGGTGCCTGCTCACCTCTTCGTTGGTGACAGTCTCATCCATGACCGCATCAAAGACAAAGGGGTGGAGTTCAGTGTACTTCGTGAGGTCCACCTGCATTGCTCACACAAAGCGAGACATGGACACCGGCACAAACTTCAGCACTGAATCTTCATGGTGATGTTCACGGACAGACATGGTACATCAACCGTACTGGTTTCTGGGATCAATCCCCAAAAATCACCTTCGTCTTGGGCTCTTCCACAATAAGCTTGTCCGGCTCCGGGATCACGATGACGTCAAATTCCTTGCGCATTCGCTCCCGCTTATTCAAAGGCCGTTTGCGGACCTGAAATACAACAGACAAGACAAGTAACAAGGTTGGCGCAGAGTAGTGGAGGGCGGAAGGTGGCAGGGTAGGTGGCCTTGACATTTCCCTACAAATAGGCAAGGAGAGAGCGCTCAAGGGCACAGAAGATGGGCTGCAGGTCACTCACCACTACTTTAATTCGAGCCAAGTTGGAACTCGATTGTGCGAGAGTTCCGGTCTCCCCACCTGCAGCTGCTTGGTTCTGAAACGGCAACGAAGGTGTGGGCTGCACTGGAAAGGGATAAAGGATGTCTCCAGAAGCTCCAGCTGCCGCAAACCGTGGGTCATCCAAAGCCAAGGGCTGAGGCAAGTGTTGCTGCTGATGCTGCAGGTGCAGGTGCATCATCATCTGTGGCTGCTGCAAGTGCGTTGCGTTCCCAACTGGCCCATTGAAGGACATGTTACCCTTCCGCTGCCTGTCAGGGGAGCTGGGCAAGGAGCCTGCCTTGACTTGCCATGATGGATTGCCTGTAGCATGAACCGGCCACTGCGACCTTGCCTGTTGTGACGCACTTTCAAGGTAAGGGCCGCTTGGATTGCCAGGGAGTGCTTGTACAAAGGGGGGTAGTGGCATTGCAGAGGGATGCCAAGCTGGTTGCACTCCGGGCCCAGCAGCATTTCTGGCAGGGAACATATTGTCCCCTCCCAAATCCTGACGATTTCCATCTTCTCCAACACTGCTGCCCCGGCTACTGCTGCGGCTGCTGGACTGACCCTTGTCTCCTACACCAGCTAGTGAGTGCTGGAATCCGCTGGTACCATCAATAGGCTCATCAAGCTCCTGAAGCATGCAGCATGCAGAGCAGGTTACAAAAAGACAAAAATATCATGGGTCCTTCATACTGCTGCTTTGCAAGAGCAGAGCTCACTCTAGCAGGTTCTGCTGGCAGCTTGAGTGCACAAATCAGAAAATGTAAATGTTTTTGACTCTGAACTGCCAGCAACACCCCAACCTGCGCTTTTAGAAAGACGCACCTCTGTCAGCAGATCTGTGTCATCGATGCTTGTAGATTCAGTGTCAAACATTTCTTGGAACTGGTTACTCATCGGAGAAAGCTGCTTGGCGCCGGCTGCAGAAGGGGCGCGTGCAGCAGGTGGACCCATGGCACTAAAAGCACTCGCCCCAGGTCCGGTGTGAAAAGAGCCCATCATCGTCCCAGTTCCTGCACCCTGGTTTCCATAGGCAACCTGAAAAGCAGGCTGTTTGGGGCCTCCAGAAGGGGTGTCAATGTCCATTGCAGAAGCACCACCTGCAGAGGACTGGGCAGCACCTGCTGGTTGGCTGATCCATGTACCGGCCCCTGCGCCTGCCCGTGGCCCTGCGGCCCCCTCCTTGCGCCCAGAAGGAACTCGCAGAAGCGTTTGCACATGAGATTGCTTGCCTCCCCCAGCAGATGGTGGAGGCATGACGTCCCTCCTTGCGATTTTTGACGAGGGAACTGGCGTGCCAAGTTCTGTATTCAAGTCTTTGATGAGCCGAAACAATCTCTGCTTGTCCTCCGGCTTGTTAACCCCGTACTTGGAATAATCCTGCATGAACAAAGAGAGACGAGACTTCCAACTTTGGCAAGGAGACAGACGTTAGGCTGAGATGAGAGCGCCTGCAGTTTTCCGCATATTTGAAGTGTCGACGGCCATCACAACGGATTCGCAAAAGTGATTGTAGTCTTGACTGACACGAACTCCTGGTCCACAGCCGACCGGGCAATGTCCAGAGTACAACACATTTCCAACGACTGAAATGGGCATACCCCAATGTTGAGCAGATCCAGCTAACAGGAAAGCTGTGCCAGAGCCCAACACAAGGGCCCCACGCTCAGTCGTGCATGTCGGTCAGCCTCATCACTTCTCCAGAACACCCGGCACCATTACACCCTTCCACCTCCTCCGATCAGCACTGCCGAGAGGCCTCGAGCCAGGTCTAGGAGATGCGGAATGGTCAAGGAGCCGGGTGAGCAAGCCTCCGGACACGTAAAGCGAAGAGGTACCCTTCCCCGTACCTGCATAAGGAGACCCTTCAGGTGATCAGCCTGCACGCCGAGGGAAACGAAATTTTCGCAGTGGTGCCCGAGGCCACTGTCCACAAGCCACTTCTTAACTTGCTGCTGCTGTTGCTGTTGAGCTTGTGGATGCGTGGAGGCAGGCTGCTCAAGTTCCTGGTGCTGGTGCAGATGCTGGGCTGTCCGCGGGTTGTTGCTCCGGTGGCTGGCACTGAGCAGGTCCCTGGCGTTGGACTCGGCCCCACTACGTCCGTTGCTGCTACTGTACAACTGATGTGCGGAATTTGTCATCCCCCGTGGTTGGGAAAAGGCAGCTTGAAGTGTAGCCGGACATGCGAAGAACACAGCGTTGCTCACAGGGCTACCATTAGGAACACAGTCGACTGCACAACAAGCCGCTCAGACGACGATCCCATGGGCTTCGGTTCCACCTCCGCGGCTGCCTGAAGGCAGGATCCAGACTTGATGAGACTGTCTCGCGAGGAGGATTACTTCGCAGATCCGTCTTGTCCGTGGATTTCTTCTTCCGATTGGACACCACGCAGTCGGTGGAGTAGAGGGGGCATCGTCACGAAAGGCACATCATCCCATGAACTGCCTACGGCGGTTGCCGCTCGCTCGGTGAGAGCAACGCATGCGATGGTTTCTCTGAGTGAAACTTCAGAGGGCTTATAACCATGCACATATCCACGATGAGCGAGAAGGAAAGCCTGAAAACCCACCCATCTTGTACGATCAAACCATGGTTGCCAGACCAAAAACCTTACGAACATTACAGTTACCACCGATCCATACTCGTCAATGGAAGAACGAACCCGCGTTACAGCTTCGCTACTCATATGATTGCAAGGAACCCGAGTCTGCCCGGGTCGTACGAACCCGAGTTCCCTCCCTCCCACCGCCAGAAGCGCCAAACCCGAATATTTCACGGAGCACCGTACGCCGCCATACCAAGGACCGCCTTACAGACCCGCGTGGCTGCCTCGGCTCAAAATTGCGACGTATAAACGCGGCAAACCCAAAATGTATGTGGAGGCTCGGTAACTTTGCTTTCACTCCATTGGCGATTGTGCTAACGAGCCTAGCCCCCTGTCAGGCTTGGAGCCCTACCGCCTAACCACCGCCATCCCCTCACCTCGTGCATTCAAGATCAAACCTCATAAATGCCTGTCGCTTTCAGACCCTATTCACAATTGTGGGCTGTCGATCTACCCTGGCGCTGGGCAGGACCAGCCCGGCAACGGCTCTTTCTCAAAAGGCCTGAATCAAGTTCAGCCTCGTCGTGCCATGAAAGACCAGTCATAGGAAGGCAAACCCCGGGCCTGAGATGCCCGGGTTTGCCTTTTTTGGTAACCTGGTCCTAACCCAGTCCACGAGGAGAGCTACCCTAGCACCGAGACAAAATCGGGTTTTGAGCCCGACCCTCCTGCACAATCACTTGGTAAGGAAGGTATGGGGTCTTGTGCATCTCCATCAGAGATTGAATTATTCACATATACTACATTTTGAATTGGTTCCTATACACAAGAAGCTTAAAAATTTCCAAATGTCCAAAAGCTCAAGAAATGGGGATTTTTATGTTGGCCCATTTATCTTGCCATTTGATAATAGAGACTAGATTTAACGAATGATACACCCAAAAAAATTGAAGGCGAGCTCCATATGGGCTCCTAATATAACATCATATGATATTGAGAGCATCTCTAAAGTGAGTTTGAAATCAATACGTTGAAAGTTGACGATCTGGTACGAGGATGCATGTCAGGTTTCTCACTCCCTGAAGCCCAAACCAATTAATAACTCAACTCCGTGGGAGCTCAACTTCTCTTTGCTCAATCCACCTTGGGCTAAATGCATCTCCCCTCCCTCCTTTTCCAATACCAGCTCTCCGAGAAGCTCCATATCACTAAAAAACTCTGGCATTCTGCGTAGAAACCTCCATTCAGAAAAAAATAAGTTCCCTCTGCTGTACTCGGGACTTATCGCTTGAAATCGCCGCGTACGTCATCTTCTCCCATCGAAATCTTAGCCGTCCAGGCTAGTGGTTGCACTCGAACCCATTAATATGCAAATGATATCATATCTTGCCACCGCGTTGTCTCCTCTCAAGCACGAAACCCTTCTCCCATCGTCTCCTTTAAGGTGTAGCATAATCGGCCTCGTTGCAGAATCCCGACCCTCTGACATCAAGGCCACATTGGCTCTCCTTCTTCCCTTTGTCGATAGTGCGTCTCAACTTTCCATGGCATATACTCTCGTCTTACACTCGACATGAACCTATTATTGGCCTTGTCTCCTTACATCCACTGGACCCAGTCGCCATCTTATATCCTCGGTTGCAGCTTCTCCCACTACACCACGTAAACCCTCCAAAAGGGAAGCCTCTCTCGGGCATCCCATGGAGCTCCTTGTCTACATTCCCTTGTGTGACAACTTCTAATGCAACCCTACATGCCGTGTAGTCCCAACTTGTCCATGTGATAGAGACCCAACTTGAAATGGATGTTCCAATCATATGTTTTCCGCCTCCCTCGCTGCTCTCAATGTAAAATGGGGACATACCAGCGATCTTTGCAATAGCCCCCCCCCCCCCACCATTGCGTGTGAACAACCTTTGGAAGAATGGATACGTGCTGCCTTGACAAGCAGACTCGCTTCAGCACCCCCAGAGATACAGCTCACTTTGTTACAAGGCAAAACAATCTCCATGCAATTCCCAACTTTTGGGTTTGTAATGGTGCACGAGAATCTCAAACTCTTGTGTACATGTTACTTGCATGGTTTCAAAATGCCTACACCTCATCCTCTCTTCATTGCATTTTCCATGTTCTTTCATATATTGCATTCTACTACTGTTTCTTTGATGGATGGAACTCCTTCATCATAAGACCCCCATCCGCTGTGTCATAAGTTCGACCTATCATCCTTGTTGTTTTCCACAAGTGTCTGATTGCACCTTCTCCTCTTTCCGTTTGCGCACTTGAACCCATGTCGGGCGTTATTCAAGCCAAGCCAGTGCTATAGAGTTTGTCCCTTTGTATGGTTTTTGACATGTGTAGTTTGTATGATTGTTGACGCCATGCAAGGGCGACTCGTTTAACACGTGCATCGAGAACACTCACACCCTATGAAACCTTGATGGGTCTCATCCCTTCGACGGCCTCTTCACGGCGTTTGACTCCGCGGCTTACTCTTGGCTATCTCTTGAACAGTAGACCGGGTTAGGGTCCTACAACGGAACGCATTTCAATTGTGGTTATGCGGAAAGATGTATGAACAACATAATTTCGAAAGCAATTCAAACATGGTTTTACTCACAGTACAATTGAAACATCGATTCATATTTTATTGGAAAGCCCCACTCCTCAACGATTGGGCCTATTTACACCGCTTGCCCACATGGAAAGTTTCCCATCCTGTTTCATTCGGAGACTTTACATGGAATGTATGTGCTTTTGTCCACTCGATGCATCTTCATCATGCTTATGCAACTGGTCACAACCACCGCCACTTAGAAACGTCTTGGACATGCTAAACATCGACACCCTAACTTGTCTACGTTGACAATATATATGCCACTAATTGGATCTATGCTATATTCATTTGCAACAAGTGGTTGCGTTTGTAAGATACAGGGATGCCGCGTCATGTCCTGTAAGTGCCAACTCGCATGCCACTTTCACATGAGAGTTTGAGTAGCTACAGGGGTATAAGGCGTGGACTCTGACCCCACGCTCTCAGAATTATTCAGTTGTGGAGCATGAATGGGTTGTGTGGACGGGGTTGAATTCTTATGCTAAAACGTTGCAAGCAAAAAAGTGCCTGGTTGCCACGAGCTTCAGTCAAGGCCTTTATATCGACAAGATTAGCATTTTAGGTAAAATCACATAGTACTCTTCAATCGAAGTCATCCTTGCTCTGTTATTATTCAAGGCACGAAACATCCACGACAAACGCTAAGCGTGCATTCCCCGAGTATGACCTCAAGGAGATGGTGCACACTATCCAGCACGAGAGAATCACCAACCAACGATGGGTGATACAGTTTGCTTTCGTAACAATGTCCACTACGACCTCGAGTAGGTACCCCAACAAAAGGAAATAGGATGTTTATGAATATCTCTCCATCCAAATAGTCAAGGATGAAATTCCAGTCACCCGGTCCATTCTTTGTCATGGCATGTCACCATGGACGTTATCTTCACGCGCACGACCTCATTCCGTTTGAAATGTCCTCATGTCTCATTTTGACCTTGAAGTTGTAGCTTGCATATGATATTGAAATGACTGACATGAAACATGTACACACTAAGTGGCATTCAAGTACACCAACATGCCTCGAAATCAAGAGTTGCAACTTCATACAACTCCTTCATTCAATGCATGGTTGAGAAGTCTGATGTGGACCAGGCCTCTATAGTAAAGTTGCGATGGGTTGCTCTTTACAGTCCCACACGGCCTAGAACCAAGCATGCTCGTGAATGTCACTACAACCAAGTGTTGTACAAGCATGGCGTCATAACTGATGTTTGGACCAGCGATGATGTGACCCATTCGGATTTGTGCATGGCTACCATGGACGTGCATGTAAACATAGCCAACTTTTGTACTATTTATCTGATCTGGAAATCCTCTTTGCTAAAAACAATGCTCTTAGATCAATTGTGAGTAATTTATATGACCCCAAAATTCCCAAAGACCGAACCACATGGCAAAACATCTTGAAGTACACATGAAAAGGTAATAGACGGGCAATTTCGTCCATATAGGATAATCAGTCGCGGTCCTCAAGAGGTCGGATGTCTTATCTTATGGGTACAGGGAAGGTGGCCAAGCTCATAATGTTATGGGACAAGGTCGGCCTTGATTAGCTAGAGGAGACGAGCATCTAATGACACATTCAGTTGCATTTTACAAAATACCAACGGCTTCTGGTCAATCACAACAGTCACGTCCCTCCCCCCTCGCACCCTCAAGGTGTCTTGAGGGTGCAACAACACCATGCCTTGAAGGTGTCTTCCACAGTAAGGAGTTAATGGTCACCGATAGAACAAGTATTCGACCACAACGAGGCTTCAGCTCTCATGCATGATTAGGTACCCGTTGTGGACAACAAGGAGTTCCTCTGTATTTGTTTGCGTGTGCACGTAACTTTGTTTCACAAAGGATAATGCTAGAATTGCGTACAGATTCTTTTTATCTCCCACTATTTTACAAAAGCCAAGGAAAGCAAGTCGAGTTGCTTGGCAAAACTGTCTTTCAACTGATTCTTTGAGGTTTTCTTGGATATTTGTCAACTACAAGTGGAACAACCAAAAGTTGAGAATGCACTGCGTGTGTTTTCAATACCATTTTGGACACACAATCCCCTAGGATGCAGATTAACGCTACTCCTTAGGTAGATCCAAAGACATCAGTACTAGCTCCACTCGAGGTAAATAAAGATATCCCAAACCTATAGCATGGAAAACCAATCATTCACCATAATTTCATTCAATGATGGTGTAGCGTACGAGCCATTTTCATGGTTAGAAGTGGCCGTTAAATAATTACCAGGTACTTCGGGTACTCGAGGCTCAGGTTTCGAGGAGCCAAAGCCCAGAAGAACATAGTGGGCTAGAGTCTGGTTCGACTCTAGCCTGGAAAATGTATATGGCCGGATTACAGGTGAAAGGAGTGTCGCGCTGGTGAATCCATCGCGTCACTCCTCCTCCCCTCTAGTTGGCCGCTAGGGTCCTGTTCCAGGGTGGCAATGCCACGTGGGACAATCGGGCTTAGAATTATTGTTTTATATCCATGCCCTATGACGACCCTGTCCATTTGTGGTGCGGGTCGTCTCAGCCTAAATGGTTGAGGCGACATTCGCCGTCTCTCTTTGGACTACACTTTTTGAGGGCCTAAGTTTTGGGTTCAGAAGACAGTCGCAAAACGGACCATGTCCGTTACATTGGCATCAGAGGCAGCTTCCGCAATTTATGTCTGAAATCGGCTTTGACTGTCTGTTGGGTTACACCACTGAGCAACGTCGTCCATTGATCATGATTGAAGACTGTGTTTGAGTTCTTCTCCATGGCCGAATGTTCCATGTCGTCGAACGCATCCCGTTCGATTGACGAAATGCTCCAGTCGAGCTTACTCCCCGGCCAGGAGTGCGAACAGAAAAACAGTGGCTTATGGCTGTGAACAAACGCCGCCCGACCGGCGACTACGTGGCCTCGACGTCTTGGGCAAGGCACTCGTCGACGGGCGGGCCGACGGCCCCACGGTTCCACCGGTTGCCTCTCAATCGAGAACAGCCAGTGAAGCAGAGTGGGACTCCACTCTCCTCTCTTTCTAGAGAAGGATAGAGGGGGTGGTTGTGTCCCCGCCCCCTTACCCGTCAGGCACCGATTGCGCCAGAGACGGGGAGTGGGATAGATATCTCTCCCTGGCTTATCACGTATCGACAGCGCCCAGGGGAGAGAGGGAACGATGCTCCCCATTCCCTCTTCCCTCAAACGCCAACGGCTCCAAGGAGGGAGAGGGGAATATTGCCCTTGTTTCCTCTCCTCCTCCCGAGTACCGACTGTGGAAGGAGAGGGAGAGAGGGGGCGGTGCTTCCGCCTCCCTTACTTTCGGCGCCGACAATGCCAAAGAGGGAGAAAGTGGGTGATAATATCCCCTCCCTCGCCTCGGAGGCGTCGGCCGCACCAAGGTGGGAGAGGGGGTGGTACCCCCCGTCCTGCCTTGCCTCTCAAGCGCCGACAGCACCATAGAGGAAGTGGGGGTAGCTAGACCCCCGTCCTCGCCTCTCTAGTGCCGGCTGTGCGAGAGAGGGAGAGACAAGGCCAACATCCTCTTCCCCCTCACCTTTCAAGCATCAAAGGCGCGAGAGAGGAAGAGGGAACAATGACCCCCCTCTCCCTTGTCTCTCAAGCGCAGATTGTGCCTCTGAGGGAGAGCGGGCCATGACACCCCCTCCCTCATCTCTTAGGCGCCGATGGCGTAAGTGAGGAAGAGCGGGTGGTTATGCCCCCCCCCATCGCCTCACGACCGCCGATGGCACCGTAAAGGGAGAGGAAGAGTGGCAGACAGAAGCCAAGGGGGAGAAGGGATCCCTCGACCATCATCCCTCGAAAATGGAAGCTTCCAGGACATTTCCATTCCCTGCGTCGACGCAGATCGCGTGTCCTGCACGTCCTGCACGTCCTGGGAGAGGGGAACACTTATCATTGTTAAGGTCGACATTTGCTCATCCACCAAGTTATATGCGCGTGAATGGCGCAGTTAGAAGATTGTACAGTTCTATGAAGGAGGTCGTGGCTTGAAGTTTGGAAGACACGTCACATTCTTTTGTTCCCAGGACTAAGGGCTGGATGACTGAAAAACGGAGATAACGTCTCCGTTTGAACCCGGTTTTTTCCGCCGTAAGAAGCGGCATGGAGTTCAGTCCAAGCTCTACAAACTATTGAGAAGGTCTCAATAGTTTCTCTAAAAACGTTTCCTGTTTATGGAAAGGAGTGAAACCAATAGTTTTCTTAACATATCGCCGGGAGACGCTTGGAAAATTCCAAGCATCAAGCGACCAAGAGGGTACTTGACATGCCAAAACAATGTTTGTTCCTCATGCAACCTAAAGTAGAGGAATCCAAGGCTATCTGTTTTAAAAAACGTTTGAAACGGTGACAGATTTTGTGGTCGAACCAGAGTGTGTGGTCAAATTGACCATGGGTTTCAACACAATAATCTAAAAGCTATGGTTGAGCTCTTCAGGAGTCCAAATTTTCTTTTGATTGTTCATTAAAGAAGAAGAGGAAAAGAGGAAAACCGACAGTTCTCCACATCATGAACGGCACTCACTTGGAAATGCTTCAATCGGAAGAATTCAGCACCGACAGTGCTTGACTGCTTGTGGATTAACCTCAAAGCTTGGAGTAGTTCATGGGAAAAAAAGAAATCTGGAGGGGATGAATGCTAAAAACCAAGACATGGCTCAATGGGGGTGGTACGTGCGTTAGACAAATTTGATTACACGAAAGGGCCATTACTGCGTACACAGGGTTGCAAACCCACAACGGTGACGCACACGGAGACGAATTATCGATCGAAGTAAATAAAAGCACCAAACGTGTTGCGACCACTCGTCTGCACACTACAACAATACAAAGCATGCAAGCTGCACAAAACGAATGTTGATTGTACAATTATACGGATGTCGACCACATCATCGACGTAGTGCCGATTGCACTATGGGCAACATCACAACTGCTGAATGCAAACATTTTCTCGGTGTCGAACACACCGGTGAAAAAAGTGCCAATTGCACTATAATCACGGATGCGAGAATCACCTACGATGCAAGTGCCGAACGCACTACTCATGGTCTACGTAGGTATGACCAAAACAAATGCTGGTTGCGTATCCACACGGATGCCGATTGCACCAAAAAAGCTGGGTACGTCATTTGTGAATGGATCCCAATAAAACAAGGATGTCAGTGCCGGTCACACTCAACACATACACACGACGGTGGAAATCTACGCATGATGGTCGATTGACAAGTGCCGGTTTCTCCTAGAATATGACCGGCATGGAAAATACAAGTGTAGCATTCACGTGAGTGCCGAACGCACGATGACCATGATGTTGAATGCATGGCCGACGAGTGTCTCGGTTAAAACGGTGACACGTTGACACGTTGCCGAATGGACCGTTGTCATAGTTTCTGATTGCACGACTGGTAAAAATTGCGGGTTTCACTTTTGTCGTGGGTGCCGAATGCACCACTAATGCGAGTGCCGAGCGCACTATGGCCATGAGCTGTGATTGGAGTAGCCATGCTAGTGTTGATGGTACAACACATGCTATAAGATGCCGATTGCAATAATAACGTCGGTGCCGATCGCACCTCGTTGTATCAAGTAGAAAGAACTAGCCAACTCGTTACCTCGTCAGGGTATTTTGCGATAGACCACCAGACAAAAGCATAAGATCTATGCACGGAGTGGTTCCATGGACAAGTGCATCAAGCGCGTTATTCGAAGTACCAAAAACACGTCGTTTGACCTCTACAGGGCATCTTGACGAAGTCGATGATGGTCATACAGTCGAATCCTTTAAATGGAGAACCGACAGGCATGGCTAGAAACAATCACAAGCAGCTGTGGTGATCAGATGTATGCCCAAACAGCGTAAAAAAAACACAGCGATGTCGGTCGCCACCGACAGTGACGATCATTGGATGTTAAAAACCTCACCCTGCCGATAGTAGTTTGGGAAGGTACTTCCGAAATGAGTACGAACCAAGTTTTAACACGACACGTGTGACGAGGACGATTTCCTCAAATCTAGACCGTGCTCAAGGGGGGTAAACTCCTCCATACCCATAAATGGAACGTGCTACAAAAGCCTAGTCGGTTCAGTACCAGTTCCAAAACATGCACAACTTGCACGACTTGCAGGAGGTCAGAGCGCATGACCAAGTGTTGGGGAAAACCCTATTTTCAATGGATCAGGGTATGTGATTAATACCATGGTACTTCAGCCATGTGAAATTGGATACATGGCATGCATGAAAAACGTGCACGACATGCAAAAAAACCTAATTTAGTATCTGTTGGTACGTCGAACACGACATCAAGTTATGGATAAGTTGGACGGGCAAATGATCATAAGGGTTTTGTGACATTTGAACCAGCTGACGATATGAGCTGATGTTTTGGATAAAAATGGCGACACCTTCTCACCGAACAAGTGGTTTGGTAGGCACAGGACGTGTTCTACGACAGTCACACGTCCCATTATGTTGCAATGTTCAAAGGCAAGTGCGATTATTTCATGACTAAGTCTATGTCATGACTATGTCATGAGATGTGAAAGAGACTTGGTTTATTAGCACACCAACTTCAATCCTTGAGAATTACCATCGTGCCACCGGTACACAGTGTGTACCGGGTACATCAGTACCATTTTGGAGGTTCTGTGCATCATTATTCATGACCGATGCAGACATCGGTCCGCGATTGAACGTGTCAAGGATGGTACACTTGATTATCAACAACGAAGCTATTGGCACCCTCTCACTCGGTGAATGATGGATACAAATCGGGGTACGCGACCGGTACCGACAATGAGAAGGTACATGAGTAAATGACAACCCTGTTCAATAGACAAGGATACTTGTGAGTGGAGGTTGTGAATACACCAAAGAGGGATAAAGACTCTTCTATGGGTCCTGAACGGTTTAAGATGTCGCAATGCGGTGGTCGAAGACTGTAAGAGTCACTCTCTAGCGTATGACGAGATTGACTGGATATCAAATGTAAAGTTTGAAGGCGACACCTTCAAGCTATCATCACCCGATGAGTGAAAATGTCATGGAAATCAATAATCAAAAGTTCGGGAATTGATGTCGATGACATGAGTTCACCCACAGTTATGTGAAATTTATATTTTAAAGAAAACGAGCGACACTCCTTTTCTAGTATTGGAGTTACAAAGTACTATGGCAATCTCCTAGTTTTCTACAAACCAACTACAACATAGCTGGGATCACAAGAGGTATAGGTTTTGTGTCCAAAGATTATGACCATGGAGACTCCAGAAGCCAACAGCCCTATGCTAATAATGTGTTAGCATCGACATCCTGGTGGTCCGACCGACTACACAGCAATTCATAATCAACACCGAAACAAAATAACAACTAGTGTGTTGTAACCAAAAGTTGATGTGGAATGACTCTTCAAGGTGGGTCTTGCGAACCGATATTTCTCACCAGCTTCTTCTCATGTTTTAAGAAATGCCTCAAAATTGATGGCATCGTGACACGGTACACTAGTCGTGTACGTCACGCTCTTCAAACATCATCCGGATGAATTCTGATGATGCCAAAGATATGGTATAGCACCGCCTATGTGATATCGATGTACAAAATAAGTTCAACATCCAATCTGTTGTAACAAAACCAATCCTCGAGAGAGATTATAATGACTACAGTGTAGTTGAACCATGTTTAACTAACCCAAAAGGTCATGGTAAAGTGACTCAAGCCCCTTGTTTTCAAGATGGTTAAATTGATGTACATTGCCAAATGCAAGTACAACATGTTTTTCGATGTTGCTGCGGTGATATCCAGGATTTTGGTGGTTTGTCAGATGTCTTTGACGAGGGAAATACCCTCTACAAGTGCCTCAGATATGACATCTGAAAACACCCTATTGAGTGGAAGTACCGAATGTACAGAGCAGAAGGCATTGAAGCAACACGGATTGTCGTAACTTGGCAAACACAATCCATTGACGGGTTCTCGATTGGAACCGTCGGACGCGATTACATAATCACAAAAAGACTTAGGAACTAGTTGTTCCAGGATCACTGGAAGAGATTCGGAAGTGTTCGATCACAATCACGTGAAAGTGACACCCAAAGGCTGTTCTTCCAACTTGTACAGAAGAGAATGTGATCATGGTATCCCTATTTGGTGAAAATCGTGTGATAAACACTTTGTTCGTGGATAGAATCCATGGTTAGTGAGATCAATTATCTCAACTAACCTCGTTCAAAAGTAGTGTGCTGTTGACAGGGACGTGAGCGGCAGCCTGCGGTACCCATTTCAGACACAAATGTGGAGATGATGGTTGGAACCAAGAACATCTAGGTCAGAGCATTGTCGTGTTTAATGATGGACATTGACGAAAATTGTGCATGTCAGAAGACTAATGCCGTCTCCTTCAAAGATGAGTGCAATCTTTGAAAGGAAAACAAGTGTGCTTAGCAACCATGTCTTGGGACCTTGGTGCCTCCCAACCCTAAGATAAGGCTAGCATGTGAGTTGTATGGATAGTGGAGCTTGGTTGACTTTAGCCAACTAACCCATAGGTGCTGAAAGAGGTCTAGTAGACCTACGCGTGGTCATGAACACGTGGTTGCAAACCAAGAGGACTGATGTCCGGATCTTGGACTGTACGTATTGATAATGTTGCGAGGAGGTACCACTTCGGCAACAACCTCTTGGAAGAGTTCATGTCCGAACGACATGGGAAGTGTTGTGTGGACCTTGACACTTTTCGTGGGGACGTCCAGTTAATTGGTGACAGGGACGCTCCTTGTAAAGAGGGAGGAGGCGTCACCACAACAGCTTGCTGAACACATACCACACGAAACGTGGGAAAATTCATCACATGTACTCTCTTCCAAACTGGCATGACACTGTTGATAATGTACATCCATAAAGGCATCGACCATGTCATCGATACACATGTAGGATGAGTCTTTGGTGAAGAATCATCAACCCTTGTAAAGAACGTACAAGTAATGTACGTGTTTCATCTTTGTAAGAGCCAAGGATCACACGATCAACACTGGACGTTGTACGCCAATGACCATTACCACAAAAACCACAAGTGTGTGGTTGATTGTGTGTGAACGTGACGCAACTGTGTTGCAGATGACAGGAGTTCACACGTGTGATGCTGTTTACGCTTCTTATTGCATGCTTTGCACTATGAAGTACGCGATGATCAAACCTCTGTTAGCAAAGACGAACCGGGACGCTTCAAAGCAAAGTGGGAGGAATGTAGCGTACGAGCCATCTTTAGGGTTAGAAATGGTCGTTAAGTAATCATTGGGTACTTCGGGTACTCGAGACTCGGGTTTCGAGGAGCCAAAGCCTGGAACACACAATGGGCTAGATTCCGGTTCAACGGTAGCCTGGAAAATGTCTATGGCCAGATTCTAGGTGAAAGGAGTGCCGCGATGGTGAATCCATCCCGTCACTCCTACTCCCCTTTGGTTGGCCGCTAGGGTCCTATTCCAATGTGGCAATGTCACATGGAACGATTGGGCTTAGAATTATTGTTTTACGTCCATGCCATATGACGACCTAGTCCATTTGTGGCGCGGTTCGTCTCAGCCAAAATGGCTGAGGCGACCATTTGCCGCCTCTCCTTGGACTACACTTTCTGAGGGCCTAAGTTTTGGGTTCAGAAGATAGTCGCAAAACGGACCACGTCTGTTACATCTGGATAGTTAACACACATGAGTAAATCAATGACCGTCTCTTTTCACATGGATCTTTGGTGCACCACATGGTGAGCTACTTGGATCAATTCGTATTATTGCAATATAATATTTGAGGTGGCCTCCTATCTTTTTGTTAGAATAAGACGATACATGGATTAAAATGGATGAGCTATCTCCAGCTGTAGTGGAGTTCTGTGGTCCATGCGTTATTGCGATGGAAGCCCAGCCGGTGTGCCTTGTATTACATTCGAGCTGAGATTTGATAGTGTACAACATATCTTCCTTCACTTTGTCCTCCAATTTCAACTAATTTACCAAGAGAATTCAACCATCTTGGCAAATACGCTTCTTAACCTACATTGAAAACATGCCAATGTAAAGTTTATGTCAAGAAGGTGATTAAATTGTATGATTGCATTACTGTATTGTACTTTATTGTGAATTTAAAAAAACGACACTGTCTGTTTGGAGAATCAAACCTTTTTGCTCAAAGAACATTAGAGACCTGGTGTTTTGGAGCCAACAGTAACCTAGTACCACACCAGAAGAGCCAAGCAAGCTGAGCATCTTCGTTGCAACACTTTGTGTGCAGCCTTTGACATAAGTCCTTGTGATATAAACATAGATGAAGGGCATAGTACAACTGTCACCAAGGATAATTGTACCGTCCAATGGCTTGTATTATGGACATGCTCGTGGGATTTAGCCAAAATTGATGACAAAGTCATCTTTGTCGGTGTCGCCAAGCACGTCCATAGTGGCACTTGCTATGTATCCTTTTAAATACGTCGTCAGTCTACAACCACTGTTTGGCTGAGCTAGCTTGTTGTAGACAAATAAAGCCTTGAAAAAAAAACTGTTATGAAAAGCATACCAATCCTGGTGCTTCACCAACTTAACTCTACATTTTGTAATTCCATGTAGACGATGCGAGTAACTTTAAAGGTTGAAATATATGCATAGTCAAAAGTGTTGGTGGATGGAAAAATGAACGTCATCGTGCTCTTCACCTAAGAGCGTTTGTCTTGACTAGTTTTTTTTATACATCTATTACACAATACCTTTCACCACTTAAAAGGAAGAGTGTGTCCATGCATCTTGTCCCAAGACACAAGTTTTGGTGGAAAATAGCAACCGATAAATTCAGAATGCGGGTCAATGAGTGAAGATAATTGGGAAAGTATCCAGATTTCCACATAATTCTTGATGCAAATGTCGTGCCTACCTTTTACACAAAATAAACGACATACCCAATGTTGAAAGTATCATGACACCATTTCATACGATTGTGAAAAAAGAAGAACGACATGTCAAAAGCCCCGATGCAATCATGCTTTTGGTGTCGGATGTCATGTAGCATTGACATGTTGATATTGCCACATATCGACAAAAGAACACAAAGCCCTCTGTCCTGGGTTTGTGAAAGTGAAAAGGATTGTACGTGAGGCGTCTGAGTGTGGCCCCATAGTATCCAAATCGTTGAAAGAAGCCTGCTGGATCCCGCGACCACGGGGTCCAACAAGAGCCCACATAGAAGTGAAGCCCCAGAACAGAAAGCAAGGAATGATTTGAGGAAGGATTTGAAGGATGGTTACATGGAAAAGATGGGTTCTACACGTCACCGCGTACTTGGTCAGGAACAAAAGATAGAAAATATACCTAATCGTTTGACCGATCGCTCAAATGCAATTTTAGGAAATCGAGCGATTGGTGAGGAGGATCACATGGCCTTCCTTGTTACGCTCAAACAACGACACATGTGGCTGATTGAGCATGACAAGATCCAGAAATTTTGTTGTTTTTTTAGAACATTTAAAAAATATTCCTTACTCAACTTGTACATACGATTGATATAATCGTGTGTCGGTGCAAATGCACAAGCTATTTCTATCCATGAAGAACAGGATGAAGTTTAAATTCGCAAAAAGAATGAATTGTTTCTCATCCTCATTTGTTTTTTTCATGAATCCACACTCGTGGTCAACGTTCCTTCTTGATCAGTTTGCACTAACATCACCCAGGGACAGGAAAATCCCGAGCTATGACCTTGTTCGTTTCCACAACTAGGCCCCTTGCTACAATGGCGATCCTTTCCAAGGCCCTATTTCTGGCCAACCACTGCACCATCCCCACAGGAGACTACAAGTGTAGCCAATGCTACAGCCTCTTGTTTGCCTCTAGCAGCTTCGAGAAACTTTGTTATAAAGTGGCGGGACTACACACACTTGTGGTAGAGTACTTAACGGAAAGCCATGTTGTGATTCTTACGTGTCTCATGATGCTCACTGATGTCATGATTGTGCTTGTTATTGGAGGCATTCTATCCAACAGTCTTCTTAACTATGAGTTTTACAGGCTGCTTGCTCTTAGGCCCACCTTGTTGCCTAACTGTTCCTCCAACCCCCGGAACGTCCATGTGCATGTCATGGCCCTGCCACGCACGTGCATTTGGCCATGCATCCAAGTAGTAATTCTAATACACTTTGCTCATGTAGTCATGCAACTCCCTCCAACTCATCCAATCTTGACATGTTGTAGTAGTGGTTGTCTTTTATTGTAACTTCTTGCTTGCAAGACAACCACGTAAGTGTTCAAATGACAATTACTCTAGATACTTGAATTTATAGATTTCATCACCCTTGGTGAAATGTTCGACTTCTTCCACAAGTGTAATGAAATATCATATGTAGAGCTTGAGCCAGTTTCCCAGATGCTTCAATTCCTCTAGCTTGTTGAAAGCTTGATGTGCCTTCTCGTGCTTGGTTTACTTCTTGCCCGTGATGGTATATAAGTCCTATGGCATGGATTCCCACTCCAAGTGAGGTCACTTTACACTCCATTCGTTGACTATGTAGTCAACGAGCTTGTCTCGAATTCACGTATTGGCATAGTTGCTCCATGGAGTGAGTAAAACCTTGTGAATATTTATAACATACTTCATATGGGCAAGCCACTTGCTCAACTTCACTCCCTTGCAAATTGTTTTGACGTTGCCTACCTATGACATGTTCATGGTCGATCCTAAGGTTGTCAAGGCTAGAAGATCTTTGCTACCACTGGCAATGGCATCTGTAGCAATGGCGTGCTCTAGCTGTCGCTACACCCACACTTTAACCATATCTTGTAACTTCTTGTCGAGGTCCTTGAATTGGTGTGTTGCATTGTGGGTGGCCAGGTGTTGGGGCTGGCAATCTCGGTCAAGATCGGTTATTCTTTGTCTCAGATGGGCTAACTGGGTGATATAGTCCATCTTGAGATCTGATGTCGCCAGAGCCTCGACAATGGCCTCTAGAGCTTTGCATTGTCCGTGTGCATTCACATGTGAGAGGAGAGTATGTTTCAAGTAAATGGACTCCAGAAGGCCCACCGTTGAAGGAAACTGTTTTCCACAAGGATAATGGAGTGTGCACGGAAATACCCTAGCACCTCAACGTCATAGGATGGTTATGCACTCCCACCTCACAGTGGTGTAACATTTCATTGTTGATGCAGATTTTGAGCCATGTTGTCCCCTCAAACGGCTAATTCAACAGGCCTCTAGTAAATGGCATGGATGGTCTTCACCGCGATATTGTCTCGCATGTGCACGAGAAGATTCTAACTCTTTGAGAAACACTCTGAAATTAATGCCAACCCTACGACTGGCAGATCCGATGATGGACACCATCATGGCTACAGACACGTCCAATCGAGCAATTGGATCCATTCTTTGCCAAGACAATGGTGGTGGAGACAAATCGGTTGCCCACATTCTGTAGAAATTACGCCATTTACGGGTAATCACCCCTAAAAAATACACTCTTCACATGGTGTACAAGGAATTGCACGCACTTGGGAACTTCATGGCACCTTTGGGGAAGTTAGCACATATTTTTTCTTAGAGCGTGTGTTCATGGACTCAAAGATGTATTTGAAGTAGTAGACACACGAAAGTTCGTGGAAGGTTTTTCAGCCAAATTTAAAATGCAAAATTAAATCAATGGTTTTTTGTTTTGCAAGGTCAAGTACAGTTCGCCATAATAGACCTAGGTTTGGACACATACATACAATGTGTTATTTCTGCAAGACAATATTAAGCCCATTAATGGTCTTCAACTCTTTATGAGCCATACGTATTCGACGAACACAGGTGGGATTCTTGTGAGTTTTTTCTTCCCTTGCTCGGACTCCGGCTGGGCTCCGCTGCCGGCCCATCGACAGCCAGCAGCGTGGCCCAACACGAGGGGGGGGGGGCTTTTTGGAGGGGGGATCGAGAGTTGACGCTAAGCACCCCCTATCCCAGCAGTTAGGATGTATAATGGGGGTGTATATGTTAAGTGTATATGTTAAGTGTATATGTTAAGTGTATCTGTCAATGTGTTATTTACTAGTGAACAAACTACACGGTCGCTACGATATACGCCGCGATACACTACCCCGATTCATTCAGTGGATTCGAGGGGGGGGGGGGGAGATGGGCTCACGAAAACATGGCTACTGTTTTGTCGTACGATCTCTACTATATACAAGGACTACATCGTGACATCGACATCGACGATCGGTAATGACTGGCGGTGTTTGTGTGTACATGGTCCGTCGACTTCGAGTACACAAGTGTATGTTTTTTTGTTTTTCCATCACACAAAATCGACACACTCACCAGATACCCTTTGCCAACACACTCGAGCCTTTGGGGGGGGGGGGACCGAGAGCCGAAAATACCCCTCCCCCCAAATAGTAAAAGTACATTGGGCTTGTGTATATGGTGCGTGTATCTGCCGAACATACAAAGTAATACACTCATGTATTAAACACTAGTGAACAAAGCAGACGGCCGCTACAATGCACGCCCCGATACAATATCCCGATACATTCGGTGGATTTGGGGGGGGGGGATGGGGGGATGGTACCAAGACATGATGTGGACCGTTTCGGCATTCGTTCTGCATTCTAGGCGACGACTTTTATGATACATCCACATCGTCGATTGTCGACGATCGGCGGTGTTGGTGCATATATTGTCCGTTAAATTCGAGTACACAAGTGTATATTATTTTTTCAATCACATAAAATCGATACACTCACCAGATACACTTTGCCAATACACTCTACCCTTTTGGGGAGGGGGGCACCGAGAGCCGAAGATACCCCCCTCCCAAATAGTTCAAGTGTATTGGGGTTGTGTATATGGTGTGTGTATCTGCCGAACATACAAAAATGTACACTGATATATTAAACACCAGTGAACAAAGTAGACGGTTGTTACGATACACATCCCGATACATTCAGTGAATACGGGGGGGGGGGGGGGGGGGGGGGGGGGGAGGGTGGTCCCACAACATAATGGGGACCGTTTCACCGTTCGTTCTGCATACCAGGCGACGACTTTTATGATACATCCACATCGTTGATTGTCGAAGATCGGCGGTGTCAGTGTATATATTGTCCGTCAACTTTTAGTACACGAGTGTATATCATTTTTGTCCATCACACAAAATCGATAGACTCACCATATACACTTTGCCAATACACTCGAGCCTTTTTGGGGAGGGGGGCAAGAGCCGACGATACCCCCCTCCCAAAATAGTAAAAGTGTATTGGGTTTGTGCACGTGTATCTGCCGAACATACAAAAATATACACTGATGTATTGAACACTAGTGAACAAAGTAGACGGTCACTATGATACACGCCCCGATACATGCGGTGAATTTGGGGGGGAGGGGGGGTGGGGAGGATAGTCCCACAACATAATGTGGACCGTTTTGCCGTTTGTTCTGCACACTAGGCAACGACTTTCATGATACATCCACATCGTCGATTGTCAACGATCGGCGGTGTCGGTACATAGATGGTTCATCAACTTCGAGTACACAAGTGTATATATTTGTTGTCCATCACACAAAATCGATACACTCACCAGATACACTTTGCCAATACACTCGAGCCTTGGGGGGGGGATAGATCGAGGGCCGACGCTACCCTCCCCACCCAAGTGGGGAAGTATATTACGACAGTGTATGTATTGCATGTATCCGGCGAACTTGTAAAACTATACACTGATGTATTGTACACTAGTGAAAAAAATAGTTTGTCTATGCGATACACGCCCCGATACACTCGAACTATACATTCGATGGTCTGGAAGGGGGGGGGATGAGAGAATGTGGGGAACGTTTCGGAGCATATCGCATAGTTATGCTCGATAGCGACGATCGTAGCGATTGTATGCCGACAAAAACAACGTTCTGTTCAGATATTACTCAAGTATCACTTAGCAAGTCCCTAGACAGGAGTAGGCCTAGTTAAGGCGACTCACCCTATGTCCTAGTATTCTTTTGCGAATCATTTTTTAAGTCAGGATTCATGGCATCGGAAACAATTGCACAGTCCTTCACGTGAACGAGACATAAAAACACATGGAGTCAACTCTGTGGAAATTACCAGAAGTTATAATTTAAAGTACAGTTCTCATACACTGCCTTTTTGTGCATAAAAGGGGCTCGATTACCTATACCTCAGGCTGGAACTCAACTACATGATGTACGGAAAAGAATGCTTGCATTTGTGTTCACATGTAAGACATGGCGATGTTACTTTGAATGCCAACGATGCATCATCCCCACTGACCAAAACACACTGAAATACCTCAAAACTCAGTCAAATACAAGCTGTCAACAAACTTGTTGGATGGTGTTCCTCCAGTCCAACTTCGGTGATAACAGCGATTACCGACTTGGAAAAAAAATCCCGTGATTCTTTGACTCAGCAACCAGATTTGATGGCCGAGATCAGCACATTGGTACACATCTAACGAGATCCATATGTCGTGAGGCTGGTGACAAAGTGCTCCAAGGAGTTTGATAGGTATGACAACACCAATTTTGGGTTTAATGAGCCCTAGCTTAACTTTTTGTTGGTGCTAGCATGCAACCATAGAGCCTGGATGTGTTTTGGATACATTGCATATTTTATTGTCTGTCAAGATTCCTGCACATAGTTTTTTGTACGAATACCACGAAAGACCTCCATTGTGTGGGTTCATGTTATCTGACGTGTAATCCCCATTCGTACCTTTTGGGGTGATGAGGATGACAGGGCCTGGTGGGCTAGCCACCAGTCCCCAATACAAAGGCTCCCTGTTGGGCTCATTGTACTACCTCTCCCGTTTCTTAATCTAGGTAATCCAGACAGCCATATTTTGGTGATGTCATTATCTCGCTCACCACCAGAGCTCGTGTGGTGTCTAACATGGACATGCATGTCCCAAAACATTACTAGCATATGATCATAACATAGGAGGGCCGTGTGAGCAACAAAGCAGTAGACAATGTCTGAAACACAGCTTTGGTGTGCCACGTGATGTCATGCAGACAGAAATTTGTGAGAGCCACAAGTATGTATGCAATACTAACACACATTGTGCATAATTTTATATTAGATCTAAATTTCAGTGGCAGTTTATTAGGGTTTATGGAAGCTGCTATATGGGTGCCGGGAACAATGCCATCCAAAGTTACAACAGTGGCTGATAAACAAAACAATGCCTTTCGGTAGGAGAGTGTAAGTGGCGGTTGTGTAGAATCAATATTGAAGCTACATGCAAGTGGCGCAGCTATAGCTTGCAAAAAGTGTGTATTAGCAGTACTACAACAATAGTGGGAGCTTGATACAAAACATGCTCTATAGAAAAGCAGCGGCCCGTGTACAAAAAGCAAGCAGTACACAACATTAGTAGCAATTGCTTTGTGTATTAGCAGCCATACGGATTTGTGTTTGTAGTTGTAGCAGACGAACTGCACCGTGCATATTTCTCCAAAACTGGCAATCAGCACACAACATACTATAGCAAGCAATAGCAGCCATAGCATTACACAGTAGTAGCAACAACAAGAAGTTGTAATCAGAGGAGCAGCAGCACGCACTGCGTTAGCAGCGTGCACACAGTCAGAAGCAACAGCGGCATCCTAGTGTAGCTAGCATGTGTCAAAATATAGCATCACACCGCAACTTCAACGCAAATGTAGCAGCAACTGTGCAAGCTCTAGCATCGTGCAGTACCTCCCGGGGGGCAGCGGCATCAATCTTTGCAAGGAAGCTTCCTTGGGAGTTCATCATCAACCGATGTCAGTGCATTTGCACAAACTCATACCATTTGCGTTTTGCCATTTTTTTCCTTGCACCTTGCATCAGAACATTGTCTACGCGTCCACAAGGATGTGAATACACTCATACAATTGCAACAGTGGTGTCCTCTCAGACGCCACTAGCCATATTCGTTCCGGTTAGCTTAGAACAAAAAGACGGTCAATGGAGTAAGGCTAGACACTCAAATATGCAGAGAGGTGTATAATCGTACCATTTCTTGAACCGGGATGTATCTGAAAGTACAGCAAAGAAAGGTGTTTTCCATTCCCTTCTCCTCTTTTATCTATTTCTCTTCATTTTTCCCGCCTTTTCCCTTTTAGCCCCAACACTTTCAAAGTGCACGCTGTATTTTTGTCACGAATTAGGCAATCCTAAGATTCTATTACCCTTACTGCACTTTGATTTCGAATTTCACTATTTTTGCCTTGGTTGAAATTCGTCGAATTTGAAGTTTACATCGAATTTAAAGACTGCCAAAAATAATTGAAATGTTTAACATTCGAATTTAACACGTCACTTTTTACCTAATGTTTCTCAAAGCCCGGTATACTTTGTCAACTGTTTCTGGTTTCTTCTGTTTCATGTGCAAGAAAAAACTGTACTGGGTTTTTTTTGCCTGATGTCTCGCACTTCAACAGCTCGAAGTGTGAAACAGCCTCGTCATCAGGCTTGGCGATAGCCAAGCCTCATGACGAGGCTGCCTCGTCGTCAGCCTCGCTCGCAGCCTCGGCCATGAGCGAGGCTGACAGGGAGGCAGGCTCGCTACGCTCGAGGCATTTGTCGAAATGGCAAAATTGAACTCAGACCTCTCATCGAATTTAAAGTTACGACCCTAAATTTATGATGAAATTAAGGGTACATGAAAATAATGCAAAAGTGTAAAATTTTCATCGAAATAGATTATGCATCAAGTCAAAATTCGAAATTAAAGTGCAGTAGAGTAACCGGTTTAGCATCCACCGAGTGCCGGAATTCATCACCCTTATCCTTCTCACTGTTCCTTCTGAGCGTGATGATGTTGCAGCTACGGCCATCACCTGGCTGCTTTTCCCTCTATGTGGTTTTGATGTCTCCTAGGGATGACGTTCTACAACTTCACCCTCTTCCTGTGAAGCCCCTGATATGTCGAGAATGCAGCCGCGATTGCCACCACGCAATCTCCGCGGTGATGTCCTCCCGTGGTCATCTTGTATACCACCAGGAGCCAGCACATCCTACTGTACTGACACCCATATCGTGTAAATTATTATTTTTGGTTCGCCCATATGTCACATAGATAATTCCTTTCCACCAAAATCACATGTCGAGACACGTAAAGCACAATTTTCCTTCACAAAAGAGGAACTTTTCCCACCAAGTGCCTCGCCCAAAAAATTCAAAAATGACCAAAATTAGGAGAACATGGATAGCACTAAAAAGCAAATGAAAAAATGGGTGAATATGGGTACCAGTACGGTATGCTACCTTTTATTACCACTTGTCCCGGGCACAATGATCCGACCACCAGCACCTCCACCTCATGACATTGCTCGCTAGTTACTTTTATGGTAAGTCACTTCACCACCGGGAGAGAACGTTCTCATTGCCCCGGTGTCTCACCAGCCTATTGGCACAATGACCCGACCTTGGGCATACCCTCTCATGGACACCCTGGCCAGCCTCCTCTATGATCGGCTTCTACACAACTTAGAGAAGGCACTTTACACACATATCTGTGTCATCAGCCCAATAGCATGGTGGTCGGATAGACTCTGCCTTCTGGCCAGTTTTCTCTGTGGTCATTCCCATCCCCACCGAGAGACATTGTTTTCCACACTCACCCACATCATCAACCGCCTTCCAGAGTTGTGATGTGCCCGCTAGTACGACCTCTGGGTGATGTAGCTGGCTAGTCGCTTGTGCGGACAACCTCTTTGCCGCTTGGACACGGCACCCTTCATTCTCATTCTTGTTATCCCCATGCCATTGGCCATCTCCTTCGTGAGCAAGGGCCACCGCTTCATGGATTTGCCTACCACTTCTCTGAAGATTGATGCCATGGTTGGAGTCAGTGTCATCAACGCCCTAGTGAGTGGTATCTAGCATGGCTCCGGTCCCGTGCTCCTCCTTCTCCGTGCCAGGGAGACCTCCATCACTAAGCCACACCTATCACTGGACCTGTGGAAATATTGTACACAGAGCTTCAAGGTTTGAGGCACATGCTGCAATAGCTCTGTGACCATTTATTCTCAGAGTGGGATGACTCGTCTTGTTTGGATTTAGAGTCACCATTTAGTCCCAGTATCCCCAAATCCATACACCCTTGAGCATACGTACAAACGAATGTCCCATGTAATGGGTTTCCCAATTTACTTATGTAGTTATTTAGAAGGCCTCGAGTGCGAGAGTACACTAAGATACGTTTTAACATGAGATGGTCAAGTTTCCGTTAAATTCATGTGGTACATTTCATGCACAAGTATGTTCCTAGAAATATAGTTTCATAGGTTTCAAATACGTGCGATGACAAATTTATTGGGCACGAGTTTTCGTTCAACTAATGTTAAAGTACCACATCAATAATTTCATAGTGCAAAACCATGAATAAAATGAAAGATTCCATAAGTAGCAAAAACTCAACTATCAAAATTAAAGATCAGTAGGGTACGATGTTTTCTCATGTCCGACTGGTGAAGATGGCAATGAAATCTTGATGTCGATGCGATTTTGAGGTCCTTTTACGTTTCGTCCACACCTGCTGTTCATGGAAAAACGTGTTCATAATCTACAAGCAAGGAAAAACACCTTAGTTTTTCCATTAATTAAAAATATCGTATGAGTCTGCTTTACTTATTACGAAGCCCCTTTTTGAATGTTGGATAATGGAACAGTCGTTTTTCAGAACGACTATCGTTCCAATATTCCACTGTTATGCTTTTCTATTGTTTACTTTTCCATATCGTCTCTCACTGGTAGACAACAGAATTCGTGGCTTGTGGTTGGGTCGATTTGATGGGGTGTCGTGGACTTGGTCCTTGGTGAACATGCATTTGGAACAGGACCCCTTTCGGCTGCATTAATGAACATTCTTTTTCGCTCGGTAAACCATTGAGCACGTGGCTGACTACATAGGATGAACAATTTCTGTCTGGATGCAGCTCAGCAGAGAGAAGTTTGATATCAAGCTAACCTCTAAACCTTTTGAGGAACTCAGGTTTGGGAGCAATGGAAAATCCGTGGACTTTCAGTTCATGCAACATGGTGAAACCAAAACGTTGGATATATGTTGGATGTAGTTGCCGTCGTATATCCCGGTGACTACAATGTGACAGGTTGAATATATTGTGCCACTAGTGAACGTCTCGGATGTCAATGTAACAACTAAAAAGTGCACACTCATGTACAATCACTTTGTACATATTCTGCTGCGGAGGGGGGAGGAGGGTCTCGGCTGCTCTTCCTCCTTCTTCTGTGGATTAAGCGTATGAGGTCATTGTTGCGGGTGATGTATGTCGGTCAACATGTCAACGCTGTCCAAGATGTGCACTTATGATCTTTGATGCTTCCACGCATCTTTTGCTTGTAATGTGTGCATATTTGACAATACTCATAACGAGGGTCAACATGTAGTATAACACCAAAACACTTCCAACAAAATTTGAATATGGAAATTTCTAGGACCAGGATCCGTTCATGAACCAGAATGCTCAAGTCGTGCGGGCTCACTTAAACATTATTTGTGTTTTCATGTGGAAATTTCTTCAAATATCTACGATGTTTGTTATAAAGAGACCATACACAAAGATAATTTTGAGTTGTACAAGAGGAAAATTGATACTTTCAGAGAGGGATCACCTGTATTTTATGTTATACTTATTGGATTTACTTCTTTATAGCCTTAGATGAACCACAAAAATAGAATATGTACTCGAGCGTATGAGCAACATTCAAAATGACGATCGAGCGGTTTGTAGTCGTCGTCATTCTCATTATGGACATGGATTGAATTTCGACATTTTGCTTTTACCACAGAAGTAAAAACATGGAGGAACCTCGTACTTCAAGAGTAGAATACAATCTTGACAAATTGTAGATAGAATCTAAAATGTGAATTCAACTACGACGAACTTTTGTCTACACTAGTTCACTGGTGAACAACACTCGTTTCCTAATTACCTGACCGTCATGCACATGCACGCACAATGGCCACGAACACTTCCATTGTCTCCCTTCCCCTCCCTCCCATCACCCCACGCCCCCTATCTCCCCCCCCCCCCTCCCGATTTTCCATCACCAAACAACCCAACCCCTGTCACCCTTGATAATTTTGCGGACAAAAACTCGTCATTATCAAACTCCCGATGGCCGGCGCGAGGATGGTTGATGGATATCAGTGAGAAAAAAGCATACAATCCCTTGAGAAAATCTATCTTTAAAGACGCGGGAAGTGAATGAAAAAACCGTAGGATCCTTTGAGTGGAATGGACAAGACAATCATAGCTGATGCCTTGCTATTCTGCAAAAAAATAGAAAAGAATGGACTGGAAGTAATATTACAATCAGACAACTTCAAAGTACGAGTACTAGTATACGTCACATAGGCATGGCAGTACATAATTGAGTAATTTGTACTTCAAGCAACTATTATCCATGAACTACATTGTTTCAACATTCATATAAACCGTTCTAGGATGTGTATGCACAGCTCACGAAGTGTACAAGTGAATGGCTTCTTTCATAAACCATCCAACATGATAATCCCGAATCCTCCATTTGTACAATGCGTTCAAATCGCATAAAATGTGAAACTTCCAAGAAGCAGTCTGACTAGTCTGCGTACCTACTGTGTGTGATATCAAGCAAGAAACGGCAAGGGTCTGGTCAGACGGTGCACACAGGCATCAAGTGCTTATGGACAAGAAGCACATGCGAGGAGAGCTACACAAATGAGTCACACACACATAAATAGCGACGACTGTACTCGGTTTGCACCGCACACTAGGGTTGTGTTTCGCTGTGCCTGAGCCGGTCATAAAACGGAAACAATATTAACTCTACGACAACACATCGGAATCAGGCACCATTTGAACTACCGGGATCAGAACAGCAAGCACCACAAACCTGCAGCAAGCACGGTCGGGGGCGCTTTACCCTCGTGCAGGCCGTCGAGCCCCTTACGGGCTCCACTCCTCACGGTGATGTTGAGTACCAGCAGAGATCAGCTGCCGTTGGGCCCACCTCAGGCATTTGCACGTGGATGGACATGAGCCGACAGGTCATACTTGTCCATGAAGACACCCATCAACAACACTCCCCCATGACCAAATGGCGAATACAAGTCCATGCACGGGCACACATTGAGGAAAGCCACGAGTAGCACAGAGAACACATGATGGCCATAGTGAGAGGCCAACACAAATGTACAAGCTCTGCATGCATTAGGGGCCGGGCGAAGACCGACAGCACGAACGCCCTTGTGAAACTTCTGACGACCAAGTGTCTTTGTCAAGAAATCAACCTATGATCGTTAGTGCCCATCCAGACAATCTCAACCTCACGCCGCTACACCAGGTCACGGACGAAGTGGTACTCAACACTGATGTGCTTTGTGCATGCATGGATCACGCTGGAGTTCTACGCAATGGCATCAATACTCTGGTTGTCAGAGCGTAGCGCAAGAAGAGGAACGGAGTGGCAAAGTGTACGAAGGAGCCAAATGAGCCAGATGCTCTCGGCCGCTCCAGCTCCCAGTGTGAAATACTCAGCCTCGGACAAGCTATGCACGATGCAACCCTGCTTTCCACTACGCCACGACGTGTTTTCCTATTCGGTGCCACCCAGTAGGAAAACGTAGGCGATGCGGCTCCTGCCGTCAGAGCTCCACACCCAGTCACTACCGTCAAGGATGACAAATGGATGCCACCGATAGGTGAGACCAAGGCAAGGTGTGGACACAACGCAGCGCACAACACTCAGAGCGGCATCAAGTTTCAGCTACCACGGTGCCTACAAGAACTGGGTGAGGAGCTTGACAGCAAAGGCGATGTCGGATCATGTCATGATGGCCAAGTACACGAGCAAGCGGATGGCTCGCTGGTACATGGTCTGGTCGACTGGCTCCCTAGAGTAGCTGGGTCGTTGGCATTCAGGGCCTTTTTTCCATCAGGGGTGATGGGGGCGGAGGCATTACGCATGGTGGAAAGGAGATAAGCAAACCGCTCCCCCACAGCTAGCGAGTACTGTGCCTGATGCACTCTGAGGCTACTCCGAACGCAGTCGCGCATGATCTCCATGTAAAGTAAGACGGATGCAAGTCCCAGATCCTTCATCTTATATGCGGCATGCAAGAAAGCCTTTGCTGCCTGCACGGCCTCCAGGCCCAGAGATGCAACCAGGAGGTCATCCACGTAGACGAGGAGTGTAGTGAGAGGAGTAGGGCTCTGCATCATAAAGAGAGAGGGATCTCCATCACTGTGGATGTAGCCCGCACGCTACAGCGTGTGAGCAATCTCATGGTTCCAGCACTAGGGGACTATTTTAGGCCATGCAAAGCCTTTCGCAGCCAACACACATGGATTGTGCCATTCTCAGAGCTAGGTGGTTCCACCATGCAGATCTCCTCATCAAGATGCCTGTGGAGGAAGGCATTGCTGACGTTCATCTGGTGCATCTCCCGGTTGTGTTGAGCAGTCATGTCCAGAAGGGCTCGCATTGTGGTCATCCTCCCCACAGGTGTAAATGTGTCCATGTAGTCCATGCCCTTGATCTGGGAGAAGCCCTTTGTTGTCAGGCGAGCCTTGTAGCAATCTAATGATTCATCCTGTTTCAGTTTCTTGATCACGACCCACTTTGCCTATATGGCCTTGCTTCCAAGTGGCAAGTTGACGAGCTCAAGGACACCGTGGTTAGCGATTGTAGCAAGCTCTTCTTGGCAGGCAGCCTGCCAGAGGTCAGCATCAAAGCCGGTCAAGGCCTGTCAGAGCGTACTCGGGTCTGCACTAGGTGAACTCGAGCCCTGAGTGGCAATGGGCGAGGAAACGGACAAGGAGGTGACTGTGATCGTGGCGGGCGCCGCATCAATAGTGCATGCATGCTCGTGAGCTATCAAGGCGCAACTAGTCCGACAACCCAGGTGGACCTCCTCGAGGCCCTGGGTACCGAGGCCGAGGGCCATCGTGCCAGGATCGCCACTGCAAATGCTGCCGGAGGGTCGGGGATGCAAGCGACCACCCGGTGCACGAGAATATATGCAGGAAATCAACTTGGCTGTAGAGTCAGCCAGTGTAGTGGCAACAGGTGGAGACACGGCCGTTGGCTGATCAGATGAGGCAGGCTCCGGTGAAGATGGACCCACCGGCTGCTTAGGTGAGGCAGGCGCCGGGGTTGACGGAGCCATGACTGCTCAGTTGAGATAGGTGCTTGTGATTACGGAGCCGCGGACGGACCAGGCACAGGAGGGGATCGAGCCGGTGCCAAGGGGTCCGGAGCGGAGACAAGGGAGGTGGAGTAGGCATGAGATCCGAAGCTGGGGTCCGTGAGGGACCAACTGCGACGATGGTCGGGTCATAGATAGGTACTGGCACTCGGGGGGCAAAATCTGAGGAGCTCCCCTCCACCACCCGAGGGCAGGGACAGCCCGAGGCATGAGAAAGTGGAAGTGCCAGCATGCTGGTAAGATCGTGAAAGTACTGGCTCTTGAAGAACGTGGCATCACGAGACTCGACAATGTGATGGCAGGCCAGGTCCTAGAACCGCCAGGCCTTGGAGTGGGGATAACCCCCACAAAGGCGCAGAGGCGGTCGCAGGGAGAGATGTTGGCACCCTGCTGCTCTAGGATTAACCAGGCGCAAGCAAGGGAGGCCCAGACGTATGCGAGGTGCAAGCCAGCACAGTGACCGTACCACAGCTCATATGGTGTGGTGTGGTGAGGGAGGGGACCACGTGGGATGTGGTTCCACACCCAGGTCATGTAGGCAAAGTCCTCAAAGGCAAATGCCTCCGGAAGAATGCTATTGGCCCGCATCGCACGGATGACGTCCGCCATCGTACAGTTATACCACTCCAAGATACCATTTTTCTGGTGGGTGGTAGGAGCAGAGTAGCGGTGGTCAACCCCACGCTGAGTGAGCCAGTGGTGAAGGTTGTCCATGAACTCCACTCCACGGTCGAAGTGAACGACGTCGAGGGTCTGACGCGACTGGCCCGTTCTACCTCCTTGTCTGGCCTCCTTCGCCTCTGAGTCTTCTTCCGGACGGGTCACCATTGTCCACCCTACCACTGCCCTCGTGACCCCTCCTGACGACGCAGCCCGATGCCTTGCAGAGTTCGAATAGGTCATCCACACACTTCAGGGATGTATGCACATACGGACTGAGCCCATTGTGTTCACTACTGGTTTCGTGTCAGGAGAGTTGCATGGTGATGACCGTTTGGTTGTGTCTGTTGTGGATGCTGAGTGTCTTCATGGCCCTGATGCGTTGGCATGGTTTGATGACTCGAAGCGTCGCCTCTTGCATGTCAAGTAGGCTCAGCGTCCCAGTGACGTTCCTGTTGGGTCGTTGTACTATGTTGTCCGCTGTTCCATCACCACGTCCACCAAGACTGCTGATGGCTCGTGGACATTCGATTCCGATGCCACCCACCACATGACCTGTCACTGTGATATGTTTGTTGTGTTTGGTCCTATCATGTCCGTCCAATCTGTTCGCACCGTAGCTGGCCAGGAGGTTCCAGTTTGCGGCATTGGTGTCGTCTAGTTCATTTTTCTGTCTGACCCGGTGTATGCCTCCGACGTTCCCTTGTGCCTGATCTTGAGCTTAGCCTGCTCTGCGTCCATGCCTTATTCGCGTGGGGTTGGGTGTCACCCACGTCGGCGATGATGACACCGTCTTTGTCCAGGCCTCTGGTGCAGTTGTCCTTCGTGGTGAGCTCCACCAGGATCTCTATCATGTCACTCGTGGCTGCTTCTCCACGTTTCTCCAACCACCTGGTCTTATCGCACGTGTCTTTTTCACTAGCACCTTGTCCCTTGACCAGCACCGCCTCCTCCACCTTCGCCTCTCTCATGTTCACCTTGACGTGATTGAGCGCCTTGTGCGTGACACCCCTGCGTTCATTCTTGATGCAACCTCATTTTTGCGTTGCCCAAGAACGACTGCCTTGTGTGTGTGTAAGGAAGAATGTATTGCTCTCCCTTCCCAAAATCCATTCCGAAGTCTGCTCGGCCCCTTCAACTCGTCCACTCGGACCTGCTCAGCCCTCGTCTCATAGAGTTCTAAGACGACCGTGGCTGTTATTTCCTGACTCTGATGGATGACTTCACCCCCATGTGTTGGGTCTACAGTCTCTGTCAGAAGAGTGACACCTTTCCTATTGTCTTGTGCTGGCTGAACGCTTCACCATCGTCCTCTGAGGGACCTTCTATAATTGGTCCAAACCTTCCTTCTCAGTTCACCACTATTCTCTCTATCCTACATTCCACTAGTGTCATGCCGAAGATGAATGAGACCATCTCCACTACCTTCCCCAGCGGATGTCATACTCGTCAACAACATCGTCGTTTAGCTCATCATGGCCGTCTTATCATTGGAACGCCTGTATCTCCACCGACCTTTTTGCTTTGCCAATTGAGGGGGGGTGTATGCATATGTCCACTTTGACATCGACTGCAATAATGAGCATTGAGGATGGAGCACCTGGTACTGCCCTCGCTACATCTGCACCAACTGCACCAGATACCCCGACACTTGCATCTGTTATATTTGTAGCATCAACACCTGTAGTATCAGCATCATATATAGCATCTACAAACGAGCAACATTGGCTATATCAGCATCATCCATTACTTCTTTGTGTTCAAAAGCATGAATAATGTCAACGTTATTAGCCTCATATGTAGCTTCTATTGTTGTAATTGCACCAACTGTATCTACATCATCTAGAGCATCTTCAAGTTCATTAGCATCGGTAGCATCGACATCATCTGTAGTATTTACATCTTCGGCAACATGAATAGCATCAGCCTCATCCGCACTATCTACATCCACACTTTTTGATCATCTACAATACTTGTTGAATTAGCTGTGATAGCTACACGTATTACACTAGTTGCTCCATCTCTTGCCCCATGTGAGGATTGATTATTAGTACCTGGTGTTGCACTAACTACATTTGCACCAAATACACTGGATTCACCAGATACCCCATCTGCTACATCAGTTACGTTGTCAGCATTAACATCCTCTATATCATGTTCAATGTCAGTAGCATCGACTACAGGAATCGTTACATCATGTGTGTCCGCTGCATTAGCTGCACTTTTGGATAGAGCTGTTCAACCTTCTCAATCTCCGGCATATAAAGTGCCATAATCAATTGGAGAACCTATAGAAAAAGCGTCATCTGTCGTGTCTAGTTCTATATCTCCTATATCATATGTGATCCAAGCTACATCAGTTGTGCCGATTGCACCAGCTACAGTAGTTATGGGTCACCACCTAGAGCATCAGCTTTTATCTACTACATTGACATCATCTACGACAACGTCTACAACTTCAGCTACATCGGCAATATCATCGGCCACATCGTCAGCATTAGCTGTGCCTGGTGCGACTGTGCAGAAGCTTGTAGAGGCACCACTCTAGCGTCTAAGATCATACGAGATTTCTTGGAGTCTTGCCCATCTGTGGTAGTGACAAAAGAGTTTGTACCGTTGACTGCGTGAGCAACACCTAGTCATCCTTGCTTGAGATCATTTGCTGAGGAGGATGAGATTTACTCCCTTATCAATGATCATTGTCTCACAACTCCCCCACACCACAGGATGTACATGAGCACCTCTTCATTGGGGACATGGAGAGGAATGACTACATACACATGTATAGAGAGTGTGAGCTGAGGGATGCAGAGAAGCGGCTGCGTGCATTATAGGACATATTAGCCGAGCCGCTTAGTGAGGGCTGTAGTGAACACAGATGAGATGGTTCCGACTCCAACTCCATCCCATCCTCGGACAACGCCTCATCGGATAGGGGTCATGGCGTAGTGAGTGGTCATGATACCTTGGTCGGCTTGGAGACATCCTTCAGCTTACCCTCGTCATTCTTTTCTGCTCTTGGACCACCCCTTTCCTCACACG
Organism: Penium margaritaceum; assembly: GCA_023375785.1. NCBI lineage: Eukaryota > Viridiplantae > Streptophyta > Zygnematophyceae > Desmidiales > Peniaceae > Penium > Penium margaritaceum. The sequence goes on along the minus strand of SZWC01008393.1, from coordinate 64,091 downwards.
AGCCCTGCACCCTATACACACCTCCACATTCCGAGCTGACTATCTATCTTAGCCCAAGGGCCTCTACTAAGGTGCCTCTTCACGAGACGCAGCGTTTGCGGTTCCTCGGGTTCAAGCATCGGAGATGGAGGTGGAGGTGATATGGCACGTGGTAGACTCATTGTCTGCCACCTACAAGGTGTTGGTCATGCATGAGGATGTCAAGTTTGAGCTTCGCAAAGTCATTCATGAGGATCATGCTAAGATGCTTGAGCATGGCTCTCTTTTCCAATATGAGTTCACCACAGAATAGGAGTACATGCACACATTAGAGAGCATAGTTGATGTATTGAATGCAGGTGCAAGCTCCACAAGCTCAGATCCAGCTTCACCGTACCTTTCACTCCAGGAGTTTCCAACACTTTCTTCGTAGCACACACAGCTCCAAGGTCTGCAAGTTGGGACCTCAGGCATATGGAAAATGTGAGGGATTCATTCCCTCTCTCCTCTCCCAACCATGGAGCATTCGGTGGCGTCTTCTCCACCACTGCATCCTTTGATTCCAATGAGAGTGATACCCAGGACCATGTCAGTCGGAACCTCTTGCAGCCTCCATGCGTGTGAGGTGAGATTGACTTACTCTTCTTGTGCCACCCAAGAGTTTGTGAGTGAGTTGTTAGAAAGTGCATGAGTTAGTTGTTCACATTAATCTGAGCCTCATCCTCCCCTCTCTCGTGACTCGTTCACCTTTGCAGCTACTCTCAGGTATAGTTGTTGGTTAATTATTCTTCCTGGGATCGTTTAAGATGTATTGCTTTTTACAGGTGAAACTTTTGTGGCCTTCTGCATGCAAGGGGGAGCACAATTATCCGGCACATCGTTGTTAGGGTTCATGTTCCCAAGATTCTCTAGTTGAGGGGGAGTGTACGTATCTTCTGAGTTGGTGTCTTGTTGACAGCTATTGCAGCGTAAGGGGAGTGTTGGTGTATGGGCTTTGAGCTGTCTGACTGTCATACAGTCTTATGTAGCGAGAGCTGCCTAGTTTGTGCGGACAGTTCTTTAGCAGCTACATCACTCATTCTGTGACACGTATGGCGCATTCTAGACACCCAGTTCATCCATGCATAGCCAATAGAGTTTTCTCCGTGGTCGAGACCCGGGCACTTGGTGGCTTGTGCTTGTGCATCGGGGGACCCCATGATGGCTTGCCGCATGTTGCCTCCGATAGGTTGTGCCTTCTTCCTATGGTCGAGACCCAAGTATCCGGTAGGTTGTACTGGTTCCTCGAGAGACCCAATATTGATTGATCAAGCTTTTGTTGACCTTTTCTCAAACATATGTAGTTGACATGTGGCTGAAACTTGGACACTCGGTTACATGGTCTGGCTTCTCAGGAGGCCTAAACTTTCCTAGTTTGGCTCGTTGGTGGTGCTAACATGCTATCGTAGAGTCGGTATATATGTATTTGTTTTTGGGTACACTGCATGTGTTCTTTTCGCCCGAGTCCTGGGTGCACGGTTATCTGTTCGGATGTCGCATGATACCTCCATTATGTGGTTTCATGTTGTGTGACATGTATTCCTCATTTGTGCCTTTTGGGGTGATAGGGATGACGGGGCCCGGTGGACTAGCCGTTAGTCCCCACTACATAAGCTCTTAGTAGGGCTAATCGTACACTCTCCCTTGTTCCTTAGTCTAAGCGTACAATAATTGGCCAAATATTGGCGCTGCCATTCTCTCGCTCACCACCAGAGCTCGTGTGCTGTCAAGCATGGGCGTGCATGCCCAAGAAAATTATTAGTACCGCCGTCACCAGCATACGTTCGCGTACCGACGGGACGTGGCAACTTAATGAGGAGAGGGGGGGGGGGGGGAGGGTTACGTCTCCAACGTAAACGAGTATTTGAACTCAGCAAGGGTATTTACGTCCTTACATTCATGGCCCACCACGCGTTGATTTCAAGATTTTTAGACTGATCGGCCGAGGGCATTTTGGCCATCTGCATTAACCTCTAATGTTCGGCTTCCGAAGGTTCTGAAAACTTCTAGAATGGTCCACAGAAGTTTCTGGTTCTGACCACTTTCTAGAATGGTCGACAGAAGTATGAGCAACTGCATCGATGTTTCCATACTGTTCGGTGGACATTCGATGACGCAAGAATTTTATAAACCGCGTCGCGATATTCTCGAAACCTCTCAATTATTGATAGAGTTTCTCAAATGAAAAAATCACAATCCAATGTCACATGTGTCGCTCAGCTCGAGCGCCGAAGACCCAACATTGGCCTCATTATGGTTCCTGTCATTACATGTTTCCATTGGACTTGTTCGACACTTATCATCGAAGTACACTTAATGTGTAAAGCAAATGATCCATTTGTCCCAATTCATCAATTCGTTTCGTGCACCACATCTTATCCCCGAAAACCACCTACGTTAAGCTCGGCGGAAAAGAGAAAATGTCTGGTAATTGGAAATGTTGGGATTGAATGCATTTAGTCATAAGAGCGGGGATGGCATGCAGAACGTTGGTACGTCAGTGTTTGTCCGCCACACGAGACGGTTTCATCATCTCCCACTGCGAAGGAACGAAGGATCCGCGCATCTGCTTGCGTGAGCAGGCGTCGTGGTCACTCCTCGCCGGCCCACGGCGCCCATGCCTTGATGCCTAACCGCCGCGACCGATCCACTGTTTGTGGCTGCTTGTGTCCACCAGGCTGTTGGAGACAGAAGTCAGCTGCTCCTCTCTCCGCATGCGCGCCAGACGGAGGCCGCGCAACCCATCGCGCGCTTGACGAGCCCTACGGCACTTCTTCTCGACTCAGCGCGGACGTCGGAGCGACGTGGACTTGAGGCTGCAGATTCCGCCGCCGCATGAGCGGGCGTTGCCTAGGCGCCTTGTCCCGCGGGTGAGGTGGGGTGAGGCGGGAAGGGCAGGGGGTGGTGGCCGCCGTGTGGCGTCTGCTGTCTCCCAGCTGGCTTGCGCGTGTGAGCTTGACAGGTGGAGAGGAGCAGCCGTGTGCGGGTAGGGGAGCGTCGGATGTTTCAGCGACACTCTCACTGCCTGTGCCATTCGGCGGCCTGCTTGGACCAGCCCCTCTGTGTCTTTATCTCTCTCTCTCTCTCTCTCTCTCCCTCTCTCTCTCTCTCTCTCTCTCTCTCTCTCTCTCTTCTTTCCCTTTCGAAAATGAAATTCGCCCGCAAGATTCGATAAATTTCGCTGAACGAATTCTACGCTCTTGTACTTGAATTGAACGCCGAATTTTTGAGCCCTGATGGTTAGTCAGCAGTGCATGTATGTATGTGTGCATGTGAGCGTGCTTGGGCGCATGCATGTGCATGCGCATGTGCATGTCGTTGCAGGGACCATGGGCCGATGTTCCAGT
>SZWC01008393.1:14537-30614 GCA_023375785.1 Penium margaritaceum | reverse complement strand
CACCCTCTTGACCTCGTCCACGCCGATGTCATGGGCCCATTGCCCCAAGATTTCCTTGGTGGCCTTGGGCGGTATGTTCTGTGTCTCACTGATGACTACTCCCGTTACCGCTGGGTCTTCGCCCTGCGCCACAAAAGTGATGTCACTGACGTCTTGGAGTCTTGGCTTCCCCAGGCAGAGCGCGCTTGCCTTCGGTCCCTCCGCGTGTTTCGCAGCGACCGTGCTGGTGAGTTCTTTGGCCCCACGTCCCACTTTCTTGAGTCCCGTGGTGTGCGGCTTGAACCCTCTGCTCCCTACTCTCCCCAGCAAAATGGTGTGTCCGAACATTGGAACCGCACTCTTGCTGATGGGGTCCGCTCTCTGCTCTCTGCCTCCGGTCAGTCTCCCCTCTTTGCCTTTGAAGCCATGTCCTACATGACCTGGGTCTGGAACCGCATTCCGCATGGACCACATCCCCACACTGTCACTCCTTTTGAGCGTTGGACTGGCAGGCGCGCGGACCTCCGCCTTGCCCGCGTTTGGGGCTGTCTCGCCTCTGTCTGGGTGCCTGCTGACCAGCGTGACGGTAAGCTGTCCCCTCGCGGTCGTCTGTGCATCTTTCTTGGTGTCTCTCCCTTCTCCAAAGCCTGGCGTTTCTGGGATCCTTCGCTCTGCCGTGTCGTTGAGTCTCGTGACGCTCTCTTCTTTGAGCACCTCTTTGAGCGCGATTCTCCCCGCTTTGGTGGGTCTCTCTATCCGCCTCTTTGGGGTGGGGGTGGCTCTCTGTCCTTTGGGCCTGCTGTTCTCCCCTCGGTGCATCCCTATGTTCCCTCTGTCTCCTCCCTTGCCGAACAGAGCTCTTCTGTGTCCGCGTTCCCCTCTCCGGTGCTCTCACCCTCCACGACACCATTGGATTCTCCCATTCGGTCCTCTGGTTCTCCTGCTGTCTCGTCCTCTTCTCCTATTTCGGGGCGCAGTCTCACCGCCTTCCCCTGTCTCCTCCGAGCCGCCTCTTGTCTCCTTCTCTCCACCTGAGCAACAGCGTCCCGCTGACCCATCGTCATCTGCGCGTGCTCCATCCATTACCCCAGTCTCCCCCTACACACATGGTGGGCGCCTACAGGCTCTCCCCTCTCAATCGAACCCTGTCGTCTCTGGTGACCCTGGTCTCCGTGTTCTCGGTCTCACCACCTCTAGCCTGTCTGCAGCAGTGTCTGTCATACACCCCAGCACCGTCCTGGGTTACTCTCTTGTCGAACAAGAGTTCCACTAAGCTGCGTCCTCCTCTGCAGCCGGGTATGTTGCCTCGTGCTTTGCTACCGCCGGCCTTTCTCCTCTTTCTCCTGAGCCACAGACTGTACAGGCAGCTCGCACAGCCTCTGACTCGCCATTGTGGGAGTAGGCCATGAAGGCCGGACTTGATGCAATGTCTGACCATGGTGTGTATGAGCTCGTTGACCTCCCACCTGGTCGCAAGGAAGTTGTTGCCAAGTGGGTATACCGTCGAAAGCTGAACCCAGACAATACAGTTGAACGGTACAAAGCTCGCCTCACCGCTAAGGGGTTCTCTCAAATCCCTGGGGTCGACTTTGATGAGACCTTTGCCCCAGTCGGCCGCTACACCACAGCCAGAGCTCTTCTCAGTCTTGTTGCTCACCATGACTGGGAGCTGGAATAGATGGATGTCAACAATGCCTTTCTCCATGGCAAGCTGGACGAAGAGATTTACATGGTCCAGCCACCCGGCTTCTCTGATGGCACCAACCGGGTGTGGCACTTGCGCAAGGCCCTCTATGGCCTCAAACAGTCTGCACGATACTGGAACCAAGAGATCATAGCCACCCTTGAAAAGGGTGGCTACAAGCGAAGCACCGTGGATCCAGCGCTCTTTCTAGGGCCGCCCACCAAACCACTCTTCGCCATTCTTGTTTATGTGGACGACCTTCTCATTGCCTCTCCCGATGCTGCGGTTGTGGCCGCCAAGTCGCTACTCCAAGCGGCATACAAGATGAAGGATCTGGGCCCAGTTCGTGTCTTTCTTGGGATGGAGTTGGAGCGGGATCGTGCTCGTCGTATCTTGCACGTGTATCAGGCTGCCTATGTGCGCAGCCTGGGGGAGCGCTTCGCCCCACTCCTCATGTCCATTCCCACAGCGTCCACTCCCATGAAACCTGCTGGGCAGTCTCTCCTGAAGTCACTTGATCTCTCAAAGCTGGGGGAGACGGTTGATGTGACCGACTACCTCCGTGTCATTGGCTCTCTGATGTATCTCGCCACGACCACGCGTGCCGATGTCGCCTTTGCTGTGAATTTCCTGTCTCAGTTCTCCCAATGCCCTCGGGAGCGCCACCTCGAGGCTGCATTACGAGTGGTGCGGTACGCCCTCTCCACTCCTCGTGTTGGACTGCACTTTCATGCTCAGCCATCTGTTGTAGTGGATGGCTTCACAGACAGTGATTGGACACATGATTCAGATGCTCGCAGCCGTACAGGGTACATCTTTCTAGTCGGTGGCACTGCAGTCTCTTGGAAAAGTGGCAAGCAAGGGTGTGTGGCACGCAACACTGCTGAGGTTGAGTATGTTGCTCTGGGTGTAGGCACTTGTGAAGCTGTCTGGCTGTGTCGTCTGCTGCAACAGTTACGTGTTCCCATCCGCTGCATCACTCTGCGCTGTGATAACCAAAGCACAAAGGCCATCGCTGAGAACAGTGGCATGCATCACTCACGCACCAAACACATCAATGTGGAGCATCACTTTGTTCGTGAGTGCATTGCTGCTGGCATTGTCCAAGTCGCTTGGGTGGACACACGGTCTCAGAGAGCTGACTTCCTCACAAAAGCCCTCAGTCAAAATGTCTTCAAAGGTGCTATTCACTCTGTGGGTCTCATCAGTCTGCATGAACCAGGTTGATCATTGGTATGTATCCTCGCTCACACCTCTTGTGATCACTTCTTGTAATTCCCTTCTGTGTGCTCTGGGGTGCTTGTCTGCGGGTCATGGGGGAGTGTTGAAGTTCGTTGGCCACTCACAACTCTGTGCCCTCTTGCCTCTCACATCATGCACACACGCATGTACAGATTAAAGTGACCATGGGATCACCTGGGGAGTTGACTGGCGCGGCTATGCTGGCTGGAGCCATCGACGCCCCCAAGCTGCTGCTGGACCCAGGGGTGCCCTCTGGCACCCACATGATTATTGCATGATTCTTTCATGACTTCTGTGATGCGGTAGATGCTAGGGCCCGTACATTCTCACTGCCGTGCCCTGCATCGTATTCTCTTGTTTTGCATGTGAAGGGGGAGCTGCATTTTCCCGGGTGCTGATCCTTAGGGGGCCACCGTGCCGGTCTTGGCCGTGCATCGGTGAGTAGCCGCCCTCGGTTAATTCCGAGTGGTCGGGCTCGACCCCCGGGTGGCGGCACTCACACACCCAAGCTCGTCGCTCGTGGTGGGTGAGCGCTCACCGGTCCTAGTCTCGCTCCCTCCCCCTAACACACACTTGTCTTGGTGTGAGCTCGAACTTTGCAAACAAGTTGCCGCATCCATGGCGTGTCTCTCACATTGGTGCTTGTTGCGTAACCTTGCTTCCTCACACCCGGATAAGCTAGGCTAGCAACTTCCTAGCAACTACAAGCCGAGAGGTCACAGTTAACTATGTACACAACATCAGCTGGACCCCATCATCCTTGCGGCACCGAAGTGCAGGGACGGTGAACGTGCACTTCTTGGAACGTGAAACCAAATGAGACAGGTCACTCGAGGCACCGGAATAGGCACCAAATTCTTGTAGGTAAGACTAGGAGACGGAATGGGGTTAGGCACATCACACAAATAGCCACATCCAAGGAAGGAGGGGGTATGTGTGGAAGTGTCAATCTCGGTAGTTAGAAAACATTCAGTCACATGAGTGCGAGGTCGCTCTCGCATGAAGCGCGATGGGGAGAAGTCGACGAGTGACCTCGCTCTCGCACGAAGGCCTCCCTCCTCAGCTATGGGACTCAAACTAGCCCCCCCCCCCTCCCACCCCCTTCCCCCTCAAATATTCGCTAAGAGTCAGCTACCTGACACATCCGACAAAACAAAGTCTCCAGTATGCACCTGGAGGAGCCCAACGTTAGCAAAAAGTTCTCACAACAACGAACATTATGCTCATGAGCAAGTGAACAGGCACAGACAGGCCATAAATGCTGGCGATGCCAACATGGTGGCAATTTTTTCAAACATCGTAGAAGTCATCCAGTCGCACCTTTCCCATGGTGGAGTGGCTGATAGCAGGACTTCTTCATGCTCGGTCACCTGCATCAGTGCCAGTGGAGTGTACAAAGAGGCCAAAGGTCACTTCGTGTGTGGCACATAAACCAACACTTCCCAATGAACCACAATCCACGCACAAACATACTCACATGCAGACACGAATGTCACGAGACGTGACATAAAATTGTACACAAGTACAAGAGTTGGCACTCAACTTGGGATATCACGAGGACACAACAAGCCAACGGCGTAAACTGTTGTCTTGAAGACGTTACTGCTGAGTGCCTTCGTGTGGAATTCAACTCTTTATTGTTGAGTGTTGACCAATACGATATGGACATCGCCTGGAGCCACGCACTCATGCACAAAATGATGCTCCACATTGATATGCTTTGTGCTCGTGTGGTGCATGCCAACATGCTCAGCAATAGCCTTGGTGCTGTGGTTGTCATAACATAGTGTGATGTAGCGGATGGAGATTTGCAAATGTTGCAACAAGCAACATAACAAAATGCTCTCACATGTTCATACGCCAAGAGCAACATACTCTGCTTTGCTTAAGTTGCACACAACAGAGTGTGCTTGCCACTTTTCCACGAAGTAGTGGTCCCACCAACAAAGAAGATATAGCCGGTGAGGCTGTGAGCATCTGCGTTATGAGCCCAATCACTCTCGGTGTAGCCATCAACCACTAATGACTGCTGCCCGGTAGTAAAGACCGGTTTGAGCAGTGGTGGGGGCATACTTGACAACACGCAATGTCCGAGGGCACTATGAGGACTGCACAATGAAGTTTACAACAAAGGCAAAATCCATCCTGGTCGTGTTACCAGGTGCATGAGAGACATAGCCACACGTAGGTAGTCCATCACATCAACCGTCTCCTCCAGCCTTGATAATTCCATTATCTTTAGCAACCTATGTCCTGCTCGGGTCATGGACGTTGATGCGGTGGGCACTGTCTTAAGAAAGTGGACGAAGCATTCCCCCAGGCTGCGGACCTACGTCCGCAGCCTGGGGGAATGCTTCGTCCACTTGGTGGGCATGGAGCATGCGACAAAATTAAGCACGCTCTAGCTCTATGCCCAAAAAGACACAGGCTGGCCCTAGGTCCTTCATTTTGTACAGAGACTGCTGTAAGGAATTTACCGACCTGACAGCCTCTTGACTGGGTGACACGATTAGCAAGTTATCAACATAGAAAAGGAAGGGAAAAAATGGGCTCCAGTGAGAAAACTTTAGGAAGCTTCCTAGCTTTGCTATTGCTAATGTGGCGAGTGAGTCCAGTCACTAACAAGCAAGCATGTGTAAGAAACATCAAGAGTTGGGCCAGGGATACGCACAAATTCTCACAAGCTCCAATAGCTTAGTAATGTAGAGAGAAATGAAAACTTACCAGCACACATCGTAAATACCTGTCGTGGCGCACAGCGGATGACACACACGATAGTGTTAGACAGACACGCAATGTTTTGGCCATAAATTTGTACACGGGCATCCAAACACAACACTGTCTAAACCTAAAGATGCAAAATCTTGAGCCGGACGGTAAGACTGGTCACACGTATAGGTCCGGCATCAATCATTGGACACACAATATACAACATGCAAATCGGGCTCATGACCCAGTCCACCGAGAAAACTCTAGCGACTGCAGAAAACTGCAGAGCACCCCAGCAAACACCCAAGACTCCGTGGCAGCTGTCTGGTAGCTGCGGATGGGTGGAGCCACCACCCGTCGGTGCTCCGGTGCTAGCTGGATCCGCATCAGGGATCTGCAAGAGCATGGACACGACCGAGTGGTCACAATAAGCTATACAAAGAGACGGAGACGACTCACATCACAACACTCCCCCATGACCCGATGATACGCATGTCCATACACATGCAGAACTGACACATGTGTGCAACGAGATGCTGAACAATCCATACTCACACACCCCAATCTTAACAACTATCAGGCAAGGGGCAAAGTCCAACAGAACGAGTGACCACCATGAAATTTCTGCACACGAGTGCCTTGATCAGGAAGTCAGCCCATTGCATGTCCGTGCCGACCCAGATGAAGGATATCACCGGTCGCTCCATAAGATCACGGATAAAGTGATGCTTAACAACAATTTGATTCATGCGTGTACGAAACATGCCAGAGTTTGCTACAAATGGCAGGAGCACTTTGGTTGTCACAGCACAGAACAATGCAAGGCATAGATTGACGCACCTCACGAAACAAATATTGCAGCCAAAGTACCTCAGCGACCCTCCCCCCTACAACATACTCATCTTTTGATGAGCTACGTGTGCTGTTGACGATCACGTATGATCCCCATCCTAAGAAACACAGCTGCACGACCAAGAACCTTCATCTTGTAGGCAGCCTAAAGGACTGTCTTGGCCTCCTTCACAGCATCCATAGGAGGAGACACTGTCAAAAGGTCGTCCATGTACACGACGATGGAGATAAAGCTCTCTCAGCTATCCGTTTGAGAAGGAGGAACAGGTTGGCGTCACTCTGTACGTAACCGACACGTGTTAGTGTGCCCCTGATCTTTGAGTTCCAGTACCTGGATGATTATTTCAAACCATACAAGACCTTGCACAAGCACCAAAACTTGCCACCAACCTTGAATGCAAGTGGTAGGACCATATAGATCTCCTCGTCTAAGGTGCCATGGAGCACTACGTTGTTCACATCCTTCTTGTACAGCTCCCAATTGTGGTGAGAAACAACCGTAAATAGAGCGCGAGTGGTGTTCGACCAACGTGTGCGGAGGTGTCAGTGAAATCTACACCCTAAACTTGTGAGAACTCCTTGGTCGTCAAGCGAGCCTTATAGCAATATAGTGTGGCATCAGGCTTCACCTTCTCGCAAAAGACCCAGTTGGCCTGTACAGCCTTCCGCCCAGTCGGGAGGTCGACAATCTCATAGACACCGTGCTCACGGATGGCTCTCAGCCCATCCTCATATGCAGCATGCCACGACTTTGTATCCTGAGCCGAGAGTGCCTCCTTCAACTTGCCTGATCAGAAATCGTCAAGGGAGAGCTCCGAGTGGCTAATACACACTCCTATGGACTCAATATGACAACGAAAAGGTCGGATGCGGCATAGCAAGCGATTAAGAGCTCTTGAGTGACCTGTCGTCACCGACAGGACACGCAGGGTACACCTTAGTGTAGTCTCCCTAGACACCCAGGTGAAGTGCCTCCGTGCCAGGATCGCCACTCCAAATACTACGAGTAGAGCGTCTAGGTTTCGAATCCACTATCCCGTGAGCCCTGGAGGCCAGTGGTCAAAGACGACCACTGGGTTCACGAGAGTAGCCCGAAGCTGAGGTGCTCACCTCTGGCAATACAGCAACCGACTGGTCTATAGCTGCAGGGAATGCAGGCTTGAAGGGAAGGGGAGAGGATGCAGGAAAATCATGGAGAGATGCTGGCTCGCGCGTCGGGAAAAAAAGTGTAGATAAAGGACTAGGTGTGACTGAGGAGACTGCCACAGGCACGAGACGAGGTGTGCCAGAGCAAACCGACATAGGCACATAAGTAGGTGTGCTAGAAGCGACTGAGACTAGCACAGGAGCAAGTGTGCTAGAAGGGACAAAGACTGACATGGGAATAGGTGTGCCAAATGGGACTGCGACTAGCATGGGAGAAGGTGTGCCAGGAGGGACTCAAACTAGCACGAAAGTAGGTGTGCCAAAAGGAACTGACACTAGCACGAAAGTAGGTGTTCTTGAGGGAGCCTGCAAGATCATTGGACCAACAACCATAATGGTCGCCTCCTCATCAGGCGGAGACCGGATTGCAAATGAGGAGGCCTTGATGGACCCATCCGTAGGTCTAGACTGTCTTATCCACTAGGAGGCCACACAAGTGGGAATGTGGTCAGCGGCCATCGAAAAAATACTAATTAGGTCGCGATAGGTGAGATCCTAAAAGAAGAGAGCATCTCGTGACTCGACAATGCAGTGACGAGCGGGGTCTCAAAAGTGCCAAGCCTTTGACCATGGGGATATGCAAAGGAAGGCACACATGCACTCCCGAGGTGAGACCTTGAACCCCTGCTGGTTCTCCGTGTACCAGATGCAAGCTAGGAAGCCCCAAACATGAGCAAGACGGAGGTCAACGCGATGGACGAACCACAGCTCATACGGCATAACATGGTCCGGAAGAGGACTGCGCGGTAGGTGGTTCAAGACCCACGTCATGTAGGAAAACCCTTCAAAGGCAAAGGACTCTGGAAGACCGCACTCAGACAGCATGGCGATGACCGTATCCTCCATGGTATGGTTCTAGCGCTCAAACATGTTTTTTTGTGGTGTAGCAGGGAAAGAGAGCCTGTAAAGAATACTGCGCTCTGCAAATAAGGTTTCCATATTGTCTAAGAACTCACCACCATGATCCGAGCGGAACGTGTCGAGGGTCTGACAAGACTGGCGCTTAGCCATGACCAGCCACAGGCAAACTATCGGGTTGGGATTGCTCTTTTGGCAGAGGATGCAGACCCACCTCATCCGAGTAAAGTCAGCAGTTAAGGTGAGGACGTATCGCCCCTGATCTGAGATAGACTTGAAAAGGAGTGGACCAAGAAGGTCCGAGTGGACCAACCCAAGTGGACGCAGTGCGAGGGAAGTGGAGTATGGGTAAATGCAGCAATGCATCTTACCCTGAGCAGAGAAGTGACAGTTGGTCTTGGACGGCTTCTCAAAGGATGCTGCGTCAAGACCGGGGGTCGGCTGAGTTCGAATGAGCTTGGACACCGTGTTCAAGCGCACATGACGAAGGCAGTGATATAACAAATGCTGGTGTTTTGGAGAGTTATTACCAATGAAAAATACATGTGCAGAAGTGGAGGAAGGAGAGGAGGCAAAGGAAGTGGAACGAGACACACGATACAGGTCATCAACAACCAAGGCACGAAGAACAACATCATGAGTGTCAAGAGTAGTCACAATGGCAGAGTTAGCGGAGTGCTCAACAGATAGACCCATCCTGGTGCAAGCACGAACAAAGAGTAGGCTGAGCTCAAGAGCAGGGACAAAGAGTACATCGGCAATGTACAATGGGCTAGAAGGACCATCAAACCGCAAAAACCTAACTCCCTGTACATGCAACGACTTACTAGATTCTGTGCGAACAGACATAACAGACGTAATGGGACAGAGCACAAAGATGTCACTAGGACGACAAGTCATGTGATGGGTAGCACGAAAGTCAATGATCAAAGTGATACTGGGCTGAGGACCAGTCGTGGAGACTCAACAACATGCCACATTACACTCTGCCTCTGCTACAGGTGAAGAAGATGACTCAGACAACAACAAATAGCACGGACCTGTGACTCCTCAAGCCAGTTGATACTGTCTGGTCCATCCTCATCACGGGCTGACTGAGCTCCCCCACAAGCATCATCACAGGAAACATACACAATAGGAAAAGGTGTCTGGGAAGCACTTGGCTGTGACAACATACTCGCTCCTCCCTTAGTACAAAGTGCCAACTACTGACAAAGCTCCGCGATTGTGCGATTTTGAGGTCCATATCACCAATGATGCCTGGTGAAGCGGCTGCGTCTACTACAATCGTGGACGCGTCGCGAATTGTTCATGTATCACTCGAGGACATCCTCTGCACATGCGTTGCCTGGAGGCCATGCATAATCCGAGGCTAATCAATGGGCTGCTTACACTTTGTGTAGCCATGAGCACCGCAATAGTTGTAGCAATGGATAGAACGTCCATTGCCGTTGCTCATTGGTTGCTGTTGTTGTTTTTGTTGTTGTTGTTGTTGTTGTTGTTGTTGTTGTTGTTGTTGTTGTTGTTGTTGTTGTTGTTGTTGTTGTTGTTGTTGTTGTTGTTGTTGTTGTTGTTGTTGTTGTCTCTTGCTGCGTCTATTTTTTCCCCTTCTTCCCCTGTGCGGCTGGAGCAACACCCTGAGTCTGGCCGCTCAGGGTAGAAGAGGATGAGGAGGAAGCGGTAGAGGTGGGACTAGTGAACTAGGACAGAGGCATAGGAGGGGTTGCAATCACTGTTGCAACAAGTGAACTCTGTTGATGGGCAATAGTAGCCTCATGAGCGGATGCCGCCTGGAGAAAGCAGCCATGAGCGCAAGGAAGCACCTATAGTGATTCTGACAACTCAGAGAGGGCCACACAATCGAAGTCCGTAAAGAGTTTCACGTGGTCCAAGTGCATTCCCATCATGATGCCATCGAGTGTCCACAGCTATGTCCCGCCACCAGTCCCAAGACACGTGTTAAGGCGCATGGCGCATTTACAATAGTCTGTTGCAAGCTCCGTGAGATCTTGGTGAAGGAGTGGAACTCACGCAGTCCAGCCGTCATCATGGCATGGGTCAGCGAGCAGTATCAGGGTTAGCTCCCGAAGCCCCCCTCTCAACCTATCAACCGAGAAGAAAACCAAGGCTGAAACCTCCCAGAGCTAAAAAAAGTTTCAAAGGCATTCCAAAGGTTGCAAAAATGCGGGACATCGTGAAAGGTTCGAAAACGTGGGGTGCAAAAATGTTATGAGCGCAAAGTGTGGGGGCCACCTTTTAATCTACTGCAAAGTTTGGGGGCATGAAGTCATAAATAGAAAATGAATGGGGGTAAATTTGTCTTTAACCCTTCCCATTACTCTACATCATGCTGCTATGTTAATCCTCTTATGGATCATAATCACCAACATTTTCACTTGCATAATTCGATGCATATAATCGAAAATGGCATGAAATATTTTGGAAAGAAACAATAAAACATCAAAAATACCTATGATTGATAAGATTACACTTCCCTGAAAACGCGATGTTTTATTTTCTTTGGTATGTTGAGGTGAGAAAATTTGAGAAATTTGCGAGGTGATTGGGATTTGAATAATGGAATTATATTAAGATGAAAATAGAACCTGAATTTGATCTTCATTTGCTTGTGTTTTGACTTGGATACGATGAAAAAAACCTGAAAGGAATAAAAAAATTGATTAATCACCATTAATTTCACAATATTACACGGAAAAGTTTTTATTTATTTTATTATAGGATTGATTTTTATTTAATGTTATCTTGAACCACATGTTGTGCTCCATGTAGCCGGTTTTGTTACGGAGTTGGGCAGGCGTTTGGCTCTTGTTTACGGCCTACTGCGAGACAAATGGGGAATTAGACTTATGCTCAAGCCTCGTAGCTGTATTCGCATCTCCCGCAATTCGTGCGCTCCCGCATCCCGTCACGTGGTCCCCAGCCTTTGGCAAACGCCATCTTGCGCAGAAGCTGGCGTAAGCGAAGTGGCAGCGATGGTCGAGCGGCGTCGGGACAAATACCACCACCCACTGAGAATTCAGCGTAAACTATGGCTGAGACTGAAGCCTGTCACGCGAAGATGACTGTCTTACAGGAGCTGGCCAACTTAGGCCGCTTGTTGGCGTTTTCCCTATCCGCCTGCAGGAGGCCTCAGACATGCCGATTAGCCTGTGTTCAGCTGGCCTCCCCACTCCGAGCGCTGGGGATTTTCGTGCACCGGGTGCAGACACTGGGGCCTTTCTCCAACGAGGATGCCGTTTCGCTCGTCAACGTGATTCAGGAAGCATCCAGTGCAGCAGAAGAACTCATCGCCTGTATGGAAGTATCTTGTACTTTGAAATGGGCGTTGGTCGTCGTTCAACACTACGAGGACTTCTTGAATAAGTTTGGTAACGCAGCAAGAAAGCTGGGCCACGGATTTTTTGGCGTCGTTAGGAACTCGTACAAGGTTGGAAACTGCTGACGCTTGCGGCCCGCAATCTTCTGGTGCCTGCCTGTGAACTGTCTAATTTATGCTAACCTCCTCTGCAGCTTGCCGATGCTCTCACTGACAACCTGCCCGCTGCAAAGGCAATGATTTCTGAAGGCGAAGAGGCTGCTGCCGTCCTGGTCTCCTTAACATTTGAACCCGACCAAGCTTTGTTAAATTTGCGCACAAAATTGCGCGACATGATTGCATCCCATCATTCGTGCGAGAGCTTAGACGTGAATGAACATGATCAGAACGAAAAAGAGTTTCCTACCAGCAGCTTCAACGACCTCGTTCTCAAGTTCGAAGGTTTTGTGTTGGGAAGCTCAAGGTGAACACCAGCCAGCTCTTTCACCCTGAGCCTTCACACGATGTAGGTGTTCGCCATGAAACATTATTTTGTTGTCTGCTTCAGGTTCTCTGATCATTCTGACGACTCTGATTTGCTGGAACTTCGGAGAAAAGTAGAAGCCATCCGCCAGCGCCATCACATCTTGGGCGACAAGGTGCCTACAATGTTTTTCCAGCCTGGATCTGATGCTCCTGCGCCATTCCCAACACAGCTGGCCTTGCAGCCACACGCCGCCGCTGTGACAGGTATGACATGGAAGTTGAGTCTAACTGGCATGGAATCCTTGGATGCTTGACCTCTTAGAAGCCGTTTGTTGCTGCAGATTCTGGCCCAGCTGAGGAAATTCCTCGCCTCACAACTGTCTGCCAGTCTCTGACTGGGCTGGGTTCTCCTGGGATTACTCCTTCCAAGATGCCTTCAAGGTCTTTCTTTGTTTCTAGTCCAAACTCTTTCCGCACACAAATCTGCTATCACTTATTCGTGCTCTTGGTGATGTTCTTTCTGTCAGGCGGCGATCCAGCCTGAGTGACGAAGCACCAGCAGAGTTTTTGTGTCCCATTACCTGGTACACAAAGTTTCCTTGCTTGTTGTCTCAGTTGTGTGTGTTCATCCACTCTCATTCATCAGACGTTGCTCTTGCATTTGCAGTGAACTGATGTCAGATCCTGTAATGGTGGTGACGGGGCAGTCGTACGAACGCAGCTCTATTCGTCAATGGATTTCAGAAGGACACAGGACTTGCCCTGTTACACGTAATTGATGGTCTAAACTTGTATTCTACTTGCAAGCAATGTTTGCTTTTCCCTTCATGAGCAAAGTGTTACCCATTTGTTACAGGCCTACCCCTATCAAATATTGACCTGGTCCCAAATTATGCTTTGAGGAATGCCATCACAAACTGGGCTGAGCGTCGGGGCATTAAGTTGAAGGAGCCTGAATATGCGCCACCTCCTAGGTCAAGCGGAGCAACATACAGAAGTGGTACACAGGCAGCATCAACTTCAAGCAACAATGGAGAGGCTTTACTTTGGGATCCATCTATGCCTGAGCGTTCAAGCCCAGCAGTTCTTGCTGTCTCTCAACTCTACAGTGGAAATTCAGAGGACAAGGTCGGTTTCAGACAAGTGGTCACAACAACTTCTATTAGGGAAAGCACTTCCTCATGCTTATGTCTGGCTGTTCTGGCCGCTTCTTCCACAGGATGCTGCAGTCGCACAACTGTGCACAATTGCCAGTGAAGGTAAGTCGCCCTCCTGTGTTTTTTTGTCATATGAATGTACGGAATTGTTCTCACAATGTCGATGTCCTCGCAGGTGGTGAGGCTGGACGATACCTGGTAACACAGGCTGGTGCAGTTCCACCACTTGTGGTTGTGTTGGAGCAAGGTTCTGACTTCAGCAAAGAGATGGCTGCTCGCTGCTTCCGCTTTTTGTGTCGAAGCAACAACCCCATCATAACACAGACCTGCTCAGCGGCAATACCTGGCCTCATCAAGCTCCTTTCTGAGGTTCATTATTTTCTTTTACGTCTGCTGTGTAGGCCACCATGCTTTTTGCTTTTTGACAGTGTTGTGACGTCATGTTTCCTTTTCCCTGGTGCAGGGAACTCAGGGTGCAAAGGAGGCCTCTTGCGGAGCTTTGGTGAACCTTTCTGCGAAGACAGATGTGAACAAGTTTGCCATTGCTGCTGCCGGTGGAATCAGTCCCCTAGTTGCCATCCTCAAAGGAGAGGAATCAAATGCCTCAAAAATGGCCCAAGAGTGCGCTGCAGCAGCCCTGTGCAACCTTGCTTTTAACAATGAGAACCGAGCAGATATAGCACGTTGTGGGGCCATACCGCTGCTTGTAAAGGTAGGTCTTGTGAGTTCCGAGCATCTTGAATGGTTGTTTTCAAGGAAGTGAGAGTAGCGATACTCCTTGTGTCTCCAGGTGATGGCTAGCATGCCCACGCCTGAAGCTGGAGAGTATGCTGCACATGCTCTAGGCTCACTGGCTTGCGAGCTTCAGGAGAATGGTCTTGCCATCGTTGAGGTATGGCAGCCGTTTGATACATGACAGTTCCTGCATCTTTTTCATCTGGTTCAGGAGCGAAGTGTTCGGTAACATTGTTGTGTCATGCAGGCTGGTGCTGTCCCTGTTCTAAAATCTATGCTGCAAAGTGGGTCTCAGTGGTCCAAGGAGGCTGCTGCCAGGACTCTTCGGAATCTGTCCTTCTACGAGAGTCTCCGGCCGACCATAATTTCGGCAGGTGCAGTTTCTGCACTCCTTGAAACAACAGAGACAGGAACAGCGCGCGCTGCAGAGTCATCTCGTGCAGCCCTGAACAACCTTCTTGGAGCTAGGTTTCGATCGAGACAGGGTTTGCCAGCTCCAGGACCTCCTGTCGTTGCCTCGAGGGATGCAGAAACCCCTCCAGTTGATCCTCCCATTGCTACTGGTCAATCAAACCAGGCAGCTGGTTCATCAAACAGAATGGCGCGCATGTACGAACCATTGCACAGAATCGTCCCCTCACGGTTTGTTGTCAGGTCAGGAGTACGTGTTCATCCTGAAGTTCAAGGGACAGCACCATCTGGAAACTCTGCAAATCCAGGGTCGTCCACTGGGCGACATGCTGAACGCCAAGGTCCACGAATTCGGATGCCGCAATCAGGAGCAGCCCCACCTGGTCAGAATCTACCACGACATGCAAACTGACGTTCCCTTCAGCACAGTTTCGATGCGTGAGGATGTTCTCCTTCCCCCAGCACTTCACTGGCCCCTTCGTTTTGAGCACGTTGAAGGCATGGTGTCCAACCTATCAGCTGTTACTCTCCAGGACAAGTTGTGACGGGCAAACATATTGTTCCTCCTGTTTTAACACCATGAGGTACATCCAGAGGAAGAAACACCAGTGTGGAAACCTGGGTTAGGCCATGGAAGCTGATGGAGTTCTTTCCACATCAAAAAGGTGGAATCAGAATCAGGTAGAATCTTTCAAAGCACAGACCATGTCACCAAAATTCCCAGGATGGAAATGCCAGACAAATCTTTGAAGATGTTGAGCCATTTGCACAGCATGTACCTGTTGACTGCGCATCGATGGCATCTATGGGGGAAGCCCCTTAGATGCAGAGAGCTTCTCTCATCTCTCTTAGAATAGAGCAGCCAACCACCTCATTTTCAGGAAGCACAAACATTTTATGGATTTTGGGCCAGTGTATTTTATTCCCCACATATGCATGCTTTCCCATGCAACAGTTGAGCTAGCAGTACCTGGTTGCCCAACAGTCCATGCTCGCAGAGTCTGGGCTGAATGCTAAGACCAACCACAGACTTCGCGGATTAAAAACTGATTAACATGGTTGGAAACAATGAACTACACCACGGGGTCACCGCCACTCATGAAATGTGGCAAAGAAATTGTGGCTGTTATGGAACTTTTCTGTTCATGCAATTTTGCATTACAAAGAACATGTGGTTGTGGCAGTCTAGGGCACCACTATGAACTATGTGACACTGAATGGCGAATTCCTCTCCTCCAATTTTTGGGTTACGTAGTAACCATTGTCATCAAAAAGTAGACAAAAGTTGTGAATCAAATTTTGGCATAGTTTCGCGTTTTCAAATAATACCGTGTGTGTATGTGTGGGCGTGTGTGTAGATGTGTGTGCCTGTATGTGTGTGTGTGTGTGTGTGTGTGTGTGTGTGGATGTGTATGTGTATGTGTGTGTGTGCGAGAGAGAGA